>JAOBAT010132185.1:518-35165 GCA_026413305.1 Hydrozoanthus tunicans | reverse complement strand
GTACAGCTTTTGGCCCCCCCCCCCCCCATCCTCCCTTCGCGTAATAAAGAAACAGTTTAAAAATGCATTGAAATCCATTTCAAAGTTGAATGAATGTTATGCTTGATCGTCGTTATGAGGTCCACTACTTCTGCATCATCTATTTCCCAGCGAGGATACTTTTTCTAACATTTATACCTCAACATACTTTGTTGTGTTCCTGAACACGTAGGTTTAACTGACAAGTGTTCAATGAAAACCCTTAAAATCGCCAATCTTAGTTGTTGCTAATTATTTTTCAGACAAAATCGCTAAATTTAGTAGTCGCTAAAAATAGTGTCCTTAGGCATTGTTTTTGTTGTTATTACCTTAAAGGATGCCAGAGGAGACCAGTGCGATGCATGTGGCAAGCTTATTAACGCAACAGAACTCAAGGTACAAATTTGAAGAGTTTTTGGACGAGATCAATGCTCACTACATCAACGTTTGTTTCAATTTCTTTTAAAAAATGTTACTTTAGCTATAATCTGTCTTAGAAAACAAGCCTGAGATAACGCGCACTTTGATTCGTTGAAGCTCCGTTTTCTATAACCCAGTAGAAAGCACGGTATTATGTCATACACCGGAGAACAGTTAAATGATTTTTTTCTGTTTGGACTTGAAAAGTTATTTTCTAAAAGGAATAAAACAGCCTCGCTTGTGTTGCTGGACAAAAATAGAACACGCACTGACGTATTAGCTGACAATCGAAAAGTAGAGAGAAGACTCAGCTTCGCCTCGTTTTCTTCTCAAAACTTTTCTCGTGTTCTGCTACATCATAGCATGTTCTGTTTTTGTCTAGAAACACGCGCGAGACTGTTTTATTCCCTTAATAGTTATTTCAAAATTTGAAAAAGGAAGTAAGAACCGAAGTTTTGCTGTTTTTTAAATTTGTCTCTCATTCTTTTGTTACGTTTGCTTGTGTGTGTTCACAAGTTAGCTTGTAAGAGCTCTGAGAGTCGAGCCGGGAGGCCCTCTGCTCGATCCCTGGCTCTGCTAGCGTTGAACATTTTGTGATGCCTTTTTTTTTGCCACACAGGCCATGGTCAGAGGCATTATGCCATTCTGTATCTCGTGCCATTCTAGTTGGTGACTCAAGATAACCACGTTTTAATCCACATGCACACGGATATAAAGAATAATGAGTTCTGGTCTTGTCCTGTGTTTTTTATTGCCTATGCTGTCTACGTATATTGGGCCAAGACAAAAATCGGCTTTCCGAACCCAGTTGTCAAAAAAACTGAAAACAGTGAGGATAAAGTACATATCTACAGTACCAACTCGCATTTTTTTTGAACAATTTCAAACACCAAAGCAATTAAAAGTTTAAAACATTTGTAGTAGTTCTTAACACGGTTTTACAGATGTCTCAACTCTCAAGTTTGTGGTGGTTTTCCAAAGAGTGAGTTAGATTGCGAACAAAGAACCAGGCACACTTTTACGCCTTATGGAGAGAGTACTCGGGTGTGAAGGAAGGGATTCTTACGGCCATAAGAGTAGTGTTCCTTCCAAAATTTTGAGTGCTAATTCCAGTGAGTGTGAAAGCATGAGTTTACACTGAATGCGTGGGTCTTCCCTCTTAACGGCGGCTCTTACAGCAAGCCTAGTTACTATGAAATGAATGTTACCAAATGAAAAATCTAGAGAACATAAATAAGTAGTTTTATTTATCCCACAGAACCCTCGCTGTAAAGTTTGTGGCAATAGGCCTGAAGTGCAAACTAGCAAGCACTTATTTTTGGATTTGTGTGAGGTAAGTAGTGCATGCGATTAAACTCCTAAGAATTGTAAATTTGAAATGAAGATTGAAATGAAAATCTGTAAGAAATTAAAAAATTTAGTCTTATTTCAGAAGAGTTGGAACAAGCACATTGAAGTCAGTACATATTCATTCATTCATTTCATTCATTTTATTGCAAAATTCAATTATACTGTATTACGAGTGTTCGTAACTTAACTGAAAGAGTATACTGCTAAAACGAATGAATATTTTGGAAACATAGCAGTTCTCTTAGTTTGCCTATGTTAAAGCGTTTAATACAGTTAGAAATCAGAAGCTTTGCATCTGTGACACAGTTCTTTCTCGAAAAGCCGCAGTTGTGGCTTAGCATGACGTCAATATACAATAAAACTTAAAATATGAGCCAGTGAAAGTCAGGTTGTTTCCGTAGTGTAGTGGTTATCACGTGAGTCTAACACACTCAAGGTCACCAGTTCGATCCTGGTCGGAAACATATCTTTTTTCTTTTTTTCTCCCCTTGTTTATCTTTTTTGTACTCTCCCGTGTTCTTTTCTTTTCAGCTCCTCGAAATTGAAAAGCAGAAATTAAAACGTTATCTCGCCCTATTAAAGCAAAATAAAACGTATTAGTATTACATACAGTTTTTCTTCGCCTTTTTGTTTGACAGACGCTATGACTATGAATAGTCAGACGAACTGTTTCAAAGAATTGCTGTACAAGACAAACAATTCAATCTTATACACAATTATCACAAATTGTGTATAAGATTGAAGTACAAAATCTCTCAATTCTTGCTTCCGTTGTTCGACATTCGCCAGAATTTGACAGGCTCCGGCCGCTTGAACAATCCCAAAGGCAAAGGTCAAACGTTACGAATTTCTAATTTTCCCAGTTGATGTATAAAAGAAGTTCGGATAAAACCTCGCATTATTTCTTTCTCTATTTTTTATTAAATAAAAGATTTGCCGGCCATTTATTCGGTTGAGTGCTAATTTTTTTCACTTACAGCTTCAAGACACTCTGCAGCAATGGGTCGAAAAGTCTTCAAGTGAAGGTATTTAAACTATAGTAGATCCAGAAGTAACGTGGAGTGGGAAAAAGCACATGTAATGGTTCAGAACAAATTTGTAAAGATGCTCAAACACTTGAAAAACTACTTTGGTCTTGAAGTCTTAGATTGTGAAAACAAGTAGAACGAAAAAGAAAGTTCAAAAATCACAACTCTCTTTATTGTCATTAGCACTGTCTTTGCAGGGCAAAACAGTGTCTCTTTATCTGTTAGTTTTTTGAAAAAACATCACAAATTTTTAGATAACAAACCAAGTTAGTTGAAGTTTTAGGCATATGAGATAAAAAAAAAAGTGTTATTTTATTTATTCATTTTAGTTTTGTTTTGTTTTGTTTTATTTATTTATTTATTGTCTTTTCTTCAGTCATTAAATTTACAGTTTAAGTTCTTATCCAATTAAGAGAACAAGTAGATAAATAAAGCGAGTGGAGAGCAAAGGAGATTGGCTTTGATATCAAAGACTATTCACGTGCCCTTTAACTGGTAGAAACGTTTATATTTAACAAAAAGAGGAACAAAAAGTAAGAAAATCAAGAAATTGAGATATGATGGGGCGAAAGAAAGAAATATAGTTTGTTGATCATAAGAAATGGAATGAAAATATTTATTTAGTACTTACCATGATTTTTAAAGTAATAACATCCTTATCAATCTAACTATAATTGCTAAAAGCTAAACTAGACAAAATTTTAGTGAAATATTAACATGTGGTCATTAAGTAACATATATGAAATAAATAGAATATGTGTATAAAGATATATAACCTAAGTTTAAGATATACATAGATTAAAGATGAATTATATAAATAGTGATATTGACTAAAAGAATTAAATTCTAGTGATAATTATTACAGAAACATTTAAATGATATAAATTATGTAATTATACTAAATAAACACTTTTTCACTAAAGGAAATTGGACAGCAAATGCTCGTCACATCACAAGAGGTTGGCTGAAGGAGGGACTCAAACCTCGCTGTATAACTCGAGATCTCAAATGGGGTACACCAGTGCCTCTGGATGGATTTAAGGAGAAGGTGTTTTATGTCTGGTTTGATGCACCAATTGGGTAAGTGTTACAGTGTTTTTATCTCCCAGAATTTCTCTCTGTTTTGGTAACTATAATGAGGGGGGAGGGAGAGGACAGGGGGGGGGGAACTGGCAGCAGAGTATCAGAGAGTGGATGCAGGATATGAAAGGGTGGAAGGTGGGTATACAGGAACATCGGGATACTAGAGAAATGCCAGAAATGGCAGGAGGCCAGAGATATAGGGTCATGAAGCTTTGAAAAGCAGGATATAAGGGTATGTGAGGCGGGAAGTTCTGTACCTGTGCCTCCCCCTTTCCATACTATACTTGAATCCCCTGGGGTATTGTAAATATTTTGAAACTAGACAGAAATCCCAAAATGCTCACTAATGTAGAAGTTCTTTATTCATGTACAAAGCAGGATTCAGTGCTAGTTTTGTCCTCACTTTTCAGCCAGCTTCATAGTTGGTTAATAACAGGAATAATTAATGATCATTTTACCAAGAAGGTAAAGATGTACTATTTTCTTGATGAACAAAACATTCTTGCCTTTTGTACTAAGAAGAAAAGTACCAGCAGGTCTTGACAAAAGCCTGTGTTATAGTCTGCTGAAAAGGCAGATCCCCAGGGGTACCACCCATGTATTGGCTATTTGGGTATGTGCCATTCATAAGGGTATGGTTTTTAGACCATCTGGTCTAGAACAGGAGTATAAATCACTTGTCTAAAACAGTTTATAACACTTTTCAGTATATATTTGCAAACTGTTTAATACAGATTGCAATAATTTGAAATTGGTTAAAATTTTTGTGGTTGTAATGAAACAAATTATGCAACAATTATTGCTTTTCTATGGTTAGTTTAGGACAGGGTTAGGAGATCGAGGATACTTTAGTAGCCTATTAAAATCAAATTATTTCTAGTTTAGAACATGGTTAGGTTTGTGAAACTCTAGCGGTGCACCTCTAGAAGTTATATACCTACTCTTGGGTAGGGTTTTGCCACCTTAGTCCTTATTTGTTGGGTGTTACTATATCTGTTGGTTGTTGTAAGTACTGAATGAAATGTACTGCGCTGGCAGGTACCTGTCAATCACTGCAAACTATACAGAACAGTGGGAGAAATGGTGGAAAAACCCTGATCAGGTATAGAGTGGTGTATATTCTCACTTGATTGAACATTGGTTAGGAATGGAATTGTCACCACAATGGAACTGTAGCCAGTTACCAGAGATTCAACTGTCTTACTGCATTACCTTATTCAACAATACATTTCATCACTTTAATTAACAAGTTTATACAGTATCTCACTTACATATTAGCCAACAGATTTTTCATCAGCGATTTAGTTTTGTGAAAAGATTGAAGCTGGAGAACTCAGATGTTTCAATGAAGTCATGAACATAAAACCAGAAGACAAACCTGAAATCATGCTATTTATGATTTTAGCTATCTAGCAAAACTATCGGTTAAATTTATATTGACTAGCTAGTTGACAAGAATCGTTTGTTAGCAAATTTCTCTGCTAGGTTTGCAGCCAGCAAGTTAAGAATATTGGTGCCAAAGCTTGGGACCTAATGTTTGATTGCTAATTTTTATTTACTAGGTTGAGTTGTACCAGTTCATGGCCAAAGACAATGTTCCTTTCCACACTGTAGTATTCCCCTCGACTCTCATTGGGGCAGACGATAATTATAGTCTGTTGAACAGTATCAGTGCAACAGGTAAAGTATAGCTTCTGCATGGCAAGCTTGAATTTAGAGATAGAAGTGTGGACTTTGTTGTAAAGTAGTGCAAAATATTCAGGTTTCAAACATTTTCCTTTGAAATTTCAATTAAGTGCAGTGTCTAAGACAGGAAATTATCTCGTCTACAAGATGACTTGAGAAGAGAAAAAAGTTACCTTAAGTTGTTTTAGTGCTATGATTAGCTAAAACAGTTGATCCACAAATTGGTGCTGTGTATCAACCTAATGAGAACAAAGATAGTTAACCAGGACTAGTTTACAAGAGTATTGTGAAACAAACCCAAACATGGGCAACAGATAATTACTGTATATACTGATATAACTTTTCCCGTCTTACCTCAATCTCGGACACATGTTGGGCTATGAGATAGTGCTTGAAATATGAATCACAGAAAAAGCCTGACAGACCAGTAACTTAAAATTTTCTTCATAGAGTACTTGAACTATGAGGATGGAAAGTTTTCCAAGAGCCGTGGTGTTGGTGTGTTTGGTGACATGGCCAACCAAACTGGAATTCCTGCTGACATTTGGCGTTTTTACCTGTTGTATGTCAGGCCAGAGAGTCAGGTCAGTGATCCATTGTTAGAGATGATAGTAATGATGATAACAATACTGCTAATGATGATGATGTTTGAATTTTTGATGATTATGATGATAACAGTAACAATTATGACGATAACAATACTGACAATGATAGTGGTGTTTATAATGGAGGGGATGATATTGATGATGATAGTGATGATGTAATGATAAGCTAGGGTTTTAATGATGATGATGACAGTAGTGTTGGTATTGGCGATGATGGTTATAATGATAGTGAAGATGGTAATGATAGTAACAGTAATATTATAATGAAGGATTATACTTATAATGACAGTGGTGATGATTATGTTTGGTAGGTTTAATGATAAAGACAGTGGCAGTGATGATGATGCTAATGATGAAAATGCATAGTTTTTCTGTGTTCTTGTAAACGCTTAACAATACTAGGACAAAATCGTTTGAAACTTAATTTATGTAAATAGTTCTAATTTAAATCATTTGTATGCTGTTAATTGATTAGTTGTTAAAAACTTTCTTCCTTGTTATTTATCGTTCATTACCATAAAAATGTTCTCTCTAAACACGTACTAAAAATGTTGGCTCACTCTCAATCTGTGAATTAGTTTAACTCTAGTTGTAGCTTTACTCTAAAATTAAACTTTATTCACAGGACAGTGCGTTTAGCTGGTCTGACTTTGCCATGAAAAACAACAGCGAGCTGCTAAACAACCTCGGAAACTTCGTCAACAGGTTTGTTTGTCTAGAGTTACTTAATTACATAATTTCCTGTTCCGATTTCGTTCTAGTGTCGGGTCTAAAACAATTGTATGGAGCCAGTGAAATAAGCTTGGAAAGATAGGTTGTATCAGTACCTTTAACCAACTTCTTACACAGTTTTCATGTCAGGCCGCCAAACTTTGTACCAAAACGAACAAAGTGCCTTGGTTCTAAACCTCCCATAAGAGAGTCGGTTGAGGAAAAAGTGGGGTTTCTAATGAACAATGGAACAAATGCCCTAAACGGTTTGCATAAAAAGTACTGTGTGTGTTGTAATTTTGAGAGTTCTCGAGCACTCAAGGTTAAACTAATACATTCATTCATTCATTCTTACGTTTAATCGTTCATTCGTTCAATCAATCTTACGTTTGTTCGTTCATTCATTTATTCTTACGCTCGTTTGTTCGTTTATTCGTTCATTTGATCGTTCGTTTGTTCGCTCATTCATTCATACATTCGTTCATTCATACATTCTTACGTTTGTTCGTTAACTCATTCATTCCTTCTCGTGTTCGTTAGTTTATTCATTCGTTCGTTCGTTTATTTATGCATTCGTTCGTCCATTCCTTCATTCATCCGTTCATTCATTCATTCATTCTTAATCTTTCATTCATTCATTCATTCATTCAATCCTTCATTCATTCGTTCATCCATTCATTCATTCATTCATTCGTTCAATCCTTTTCGTGCTCTGGGCACAGAATGCCAAAATCAGAGCCTGATACTAGCTCCAGTCCTTTTGCCTTCTCCTCAGCTCACCCCAGAGAACACTTTTTGCTTGCATTCGCTTCGTATGTTGGGTTCAAGAGGCTGAAAAAAACTTTTCTTTGGTTTCGTAGAGCACTGACGTTCCTACACAACAGTTTCGGTGGAGTACTGCCCCGTATTGAATTAAACGAGGAAGACAAGCCGTATTTAGCATTGGTCAACAGGGAGCTAGCTACGTACGTGGAAAACGTGGAGAAAATCAGGTTGGTAAAAGCATTGTATAGTCAAAAAACAAACAAAGCTGTGAAGCAGAAATACTTTTCTTTACACAATTGTGGCTATAAGCAGATGCCCAAATAGGATTTTAAACTAGCTGAATAGATAGGAATTTTTTTTGCCTTTTAGAAAACGTGTTGTACACATTTAACTTTCAGTCATGTAATTTGTTATCTCATTAAGCTTCAACAGTTTTTATTTGGTAATTTTTCGTTAAGCACTTTGTTAAGAGGTAAAATTCTAGGATTTGCGCTGAAAGCTGATGAAGGTAGCTTATAGTTGCCGGAGCTTGGCTTTCAATCTGCTCGAATTCTTTAAGGATTCACAAACAACTTTTTCCTGACAACTATTTTAGACTTCGTGACGGCCTCAGGAATATACTGAGTATCTCTAAGCTGGGTAACCAACATATCCAGGCAAACAAACCGTGGGTGTTAGTGAAGGGCGACGCACAAGAGAAGTAAGTGAACTCTTGTTCTGTACACAATTTACTCGTCCTAACTTGAACCCAACTCCCAATAATTCGAACCCGCGATAACCCGACCCCTGGTAATTCGAACCCGCAGTATTCCCAACCAGATAATTTGAGTCCGCGTATCTCGCACGCCAACCCGAATATGTTTCACTTTCATTTTCTTCATGTTGTCCTAGGCATCTAGAACTCCCCGATACTTTTAAGTATAGTTTTAAAAAACTATTTTTTATTGTATATTGATGGTTGGAACTACCAGCAGTGTTTTTGCACATAGTTTTTCCACAGCATCAATGTTGTCCTAGGCATCTAGAACTCCCCGATACTTTTAAGTATAGTTTTAAAAAACTATTTTTTATTGTATATTGATGGTTGGAACTACCAGCAGTGTTTTTGCACATAGTTTTTCCACAGCATCAATTCTATTTCTATGGGTGAGACAACGAGCTCGCGTAAACATCTTTGAACTTTTTACTTACTGTCCTCACCCCAAAACTTATGTAAACTAATTCTGTGTACCTATCCAAAACGGTACTTTCAATGCTGCAAAAGAAAAAGAAAGTTTCGCATTCTAAGGCCCGTTTACACTACTCAAAAAGAGTGGAACGGATCGTGTGCTCGTCTAACGAAGTTTTACCCATTCCAATTTTATCCCCATATTTATTCCTAGAAAGGGTCACAACCACTGCGTTGCATGCAACCCTCAAAAGAAAGCGTCTAAACTGTACCTAACCCGTTCCAGGATCATGTTGATTACGGACTCAACTTTTATCCGATCCGTTCCTAACTCTTGCTTATGTAAACGGTCATATTTTTATGGGAATGGTACCTGTTTGTATCCGTTCCGTTCAATTTTAATGGCAAACCTTAAGAGTTCGCTGTATGGTGTTAAAGTATAAGGTATAATCCATGACAGGGCCCGCGCTGGTTCGATTATCGGTTTGGCCACGAATGTGGCTTGGTTGATATCAGTGCTGTTACACCCGTATATGCCCGCTGTCAGTAGTGAAATACAAACGCAGTTACAAGTAAGTACATTGTACCTTTTTTAAACTGTTAGTTTTGTCGTGAAATACTGTTGAAGTACTTTCAAGAGCTCAATTTGTTGCGTTTTTGTAATGTAGGCAAAGAGACACAGAGACAGTTTTGTATTAAGTCAAGTAGACACAGAAACAGTCTCGCAGGGAGACAGACTCAGGACAGTTTCGTATAAGCAGACAGACACGTAGACAGTTATGTAGGCAAACAGCCTTGAAGGCAGACAGACATACACTGACAGTCTTGTAGGCAGACAGAGGTAGTCTCTTAGGCAGACAGACAGACACATATACACAGAGACAGTCTCTTAGGCAGACGCATAGACATACACAGAGGCAATCTCGTTGGCAGGCAGACATACACAGAGACAGTCTCGTACGCAGACAGACAGACACAGAGAAAGTCTCGTAAGCAGACAGACAAACATAGAGACTCGCAGACAGACGCATAGACATTAACAGAGACAATCTCGTACGCAGACAGACGGAGATAGTGACAGTCTCGTAGGCAGACAGACAGACACAGAAAAAGTCTCGTTAGCAGACAGACATAGAGTTAGTCTCGAAGGAAACAGACAGACAAAAATTGCTGTTAAATTGAATGGAAATGAAACTTTTCTTGTTTAAACTTTATTTTATACTTAGTTATGAACTGTTGTCATTGTTGTTATACAAAACGGTTTTGGCCATTCAGTGTCTTGTAATTTTGACTCTTTTCTTCCTGTACAGGTTTCAGAAGAAGGGAATGTTATAATAGAAAACTTTATTCCGTTCCTTCAACCAGGGCATCAGATTGGAAAGGTTCGCAACACCATTTGCCCTTTTATTCGTGCTTCCTTAAAGTTCCTATAACACTAACAATTGTTTTTGTAACCACTAAAAGTGTTTGGAAATTAAGGACAATTAAGAAAAGAATTTTTAAAATCGGCCGTATTCTCGTTTTTTATACGCATTTGAAGTTCAAGTTTTGTTGGTTCACGACCGCGTTTTAAGGGGACTGGTTTATGACGTCATTCCCGGACATCTCTGGATCAGAACACAGCAAAATAAACATGAGTGAATCTGGGATTTTTGACTAGAAGTAGATTCCAACTCATACAGTTCTAAATTCTTTTGTCCTTTTGTGTTTAGAAAAGATCTCATTTTCTCAATACTATAAGTCGGGAAGAATGACGTCACCACCCAGGCTCCCCCAAAACCCGGTCGTGAACTAAGTTGCTAGTTTTACCCACATTAGAAAAAAACAATTTGATAAAATTCCGAAAATTTTTTTGCAGAATAAACGATGAACCAATAATAATTACGTGATATTTAAGACAAGGAGAAACTCGGAAAAAAATCCGAGCCCCAGATGGGATTTGAACCCACGACCCTCCGTACTCTAATCGGATGCTCTAACCACTGAGCTACTGGAGACATGGTGAGCAAGGATCAATTTTTGGGTTCAGACTGGAACCGCATCGCGCAGTTACACAGTCAATAACTGACGCGGTTGAACTCACTAACAGCATCACGCTGTCACATTAAAGCATATGTATATTGCAGAAGTACTTTAAATTGTATGTGAAATGATTTGATCCAAAAAAAGTTGTAAGCGTTGTATGCACCTTAAGGAAGCACAAATATCGTCTAAAGTAACTCATTGCGTTGTGTGGTAAAGTTCCAGGTAGACACGAAAGAGAAAGATAGAGGGGAAATTGGGTGTCAATAAGTTTCTCATTCTCTCCTCACCCATCAACCCTTCTTCAGAGTGCTACCGAAACCCTTGTTTTTTTATTAATCGCAAACTAAAAGCTGTAAATTTAGCAAAAGGGTTATTTATGACAAGCATACCACACAAAAAACTAACAATAACATATAGCAAAAAGCGTACTTCGAGTTTACATTTACTGTGAGGACTAAATAAATGTATACTGAGCATGCTCTTTAGGAACAAAGTGTCTTCAGCAAAACCAGATTTTGAGGACAAGTTGGTAGTGCCAGTGCGCGCGCGGCCAGAACTCGTCGTTGTCCTGGTCCTGGTTCTCAGCCTAAAGCTTTCTATTAGTAAGTCTGATGTTTGAATTTTATCCAATCACAGCCCAAACCTTTGTTCGAGAAGATTGAGAGCCAAACAGTGGAAAATCTCAGGTTAAAGTTTGCTGGTCAGCAGAAGAAATCACCTGCTAAAGAAACTAAAAAGAACAAGAACAATGGGCTTCATGCAAAGGACAGTTCTCAGGGGGGAGGTGTTAACACTCCAGATAATGTCTTGGCTGAGCAACTACAGACGCAGGTCACAGCACAGGTAAAGTGTTTTAGTGCCAGTTCATTGATGTGTCCGCTCGTTCAGTGTGCCAGAGGTCGCAACCGGTTTATTGTTTAATTTAAGAAAAGATTTATCAAATTCCTTTTTGTTTTACCTGCCTTTCCCTGAAATAGATTCCGCTGTATGCAAAAGGCAGAACAAGTTCAACTTTCTAAAGATGTCACAAAAACTGCCAGCCAGCTAAACCTTCTCCTTTAAGAAGAAATTAGCGCTTGAAATGTGGATTAGTTTAGGATTAACAACGCAATCCCTTGATTTCTGCGATTTAGTACACAATTGTAAAAGTTGAAAGTTTGAAGTTCTTAAATCTGTGGAAGGTGTTGGTGGTGAAAGAAGAAGGGGTGGGTGGGGGTTATGAGTTGATAGCAAGATTTTGATCGAAAGGCATTTGGTTTACGTACGCTGAATATCGCAGCAGCCCAATTTGAAAGCGGATCTGTGGATCAAAATACACTCAAAAAACCCAACATTGGAGCTTCTAGGATTCCCACAGTTACAGTGCAACTCCGATATAACGAAATGCCAAGAGATCGGACAATTTCCTTCCGTTATAACTGGGGGTCGTAATAAACGAAATCCCGATATAAGGAAGTTACTCGTAAATCCGAGGTTTTGAAACTGACAGAAACTTAGCGGTGACACGTATTTGTTGGATCATCCTGACTTGATTTATGACGTGATAATAGATTAACTTGAAACGTAAAATCAAGACGGTAGTATAGAAATTTCCGGTGCAGTACGTCAAAATACTTGCACTTGTTTTACGAACTTCATTATATCGGGATGAAATTGGTCTCAGGTTCTAAACATTTGGTTCGTTTTAACGGGGTCCGTTATACCGGGATTGCACTGAACTCAACACATCCCGTCAACTTGCTATGTTGCAAGACTTGCAAGCACGGCGAGTTCTGATGGTGTAGTGATTAACGACATTGAAATATTTTAGTTCGAGTCCCTCTCTGGCCACAAAAACGAGTTGATGCGGATGTTTATTTTTAGCCACAAGATCTGTTAGGTTTTATTCTATATCTAATTCTCGTACAACATTATGTTACGTGGAATTTGGGATAGTTGAAGCCAGTATAGGGCGGAAAAATTTAAGTTCCGCTCTGGCCACAAAAATCGTGTTAACGCGGCTGTGTATTTTAACAACAAGATCTGTTAGGTTTTATTCTATATTTAATTCTCACACAACATTATGTTACCTGGAATTTGGGATAGTTGAAGCCAGTATAGGGCGGAAAAGTTCATCTTAATTAATTTTAGTTCGAGTTCCGCTCTGGCCACAAAAAGTGAGTTGACGCGGGTGTGTATTCTTAACAACAAGATCTGTTAGGTTTTATTCTATATTTAATTCTCACACAACATTATGTTACGTGGAATTTGGGATAGTTGAAGCCAGTATAGGGCGGAAAAGTTAATCTTCTTAACACAAAATATGAAAAGTTTCGGAGTTTAGAACACGGTTCATTCTTAAGCAAATTACAATTTTTCCGGTTCAGATGGTTTTTGCAAAAGGAATGCGTATCGGAAGTTGGGATCATAAAATCCAGTCTAGAAAGACAAATTTAAACAGGCCGTTTGTCGCGAAGAAGACAAAGCTTCCCTTTTACCCTAAACTGTAGGTTTAGAGGTTCTGTAACAACGGCTTTTGTTTCATAAAGGGAAACAACTCAAAGGATCCCGCTTTAGTTTCGGCCACAGTTTTTGTTGACCAGAAGAGGCAAAACATCCACTTTAGCCTCAACCAAGTGGGACGGTGTTAACTTCACAAGAGCAAAGTCGGAAAAGCGCTGGGTTTCAAGTTACTTTTTCCGTTATTATTGACAAACAAAGAACTCGTTTTGGTGACAAAAGAGAAATGCAAACACTAGAGAGGGACACCGCAAGGGTTAATTTACCAGAGAAAATTAAACCGGACCAAACTTAATTATAGGTAATTATTGCTATTATATAGTTCTATAATGTACATACCTTGCCCCCAAATATGTTTGCAATGACACCTACCGCACCGTCAATAACCTATACGTGTAGCCAAACCTCCCCCCCCCCCCCCCCCCCACTCTATTTCAATTTTAAATGGAGGGAGGGTCCTTTTTGAACAAGGTGGTGCATGGTGTGTGTGTTGGGGGGGGGGGGATGGAGAACAGATTTGTACATTGATGCAATAGCTGGAATCGTTTACTGTTAAACAGAGCAGTGAATATTGTCTTGTAATAGTCTGTCGTTCCGTACATTATCGTGCGCTAGGTACAACTACCGGCTTTCGTATTTCGGGTGGAAGAGGAATTGGTCAGAAAAATGTTTTAACAATGGCGTGTTGCTAGAATGATTCTTGTACTTTTTCGCAAATTCGGTTCAACTAAGGTATAACTCATATTGAAAGTTGGAGTCAATCTAGTTTTCCTCTGTTATAACCGTGTAGTAATGCGAGACAAGAGTGTCAGCGCTAAAATCATTCGTAAACCTGAATTGTTTTAATATTCGTGCCGAGCCCGGTATTCAGCCGAAATGATGCCTTCATTACTGAACTTTATCCAATTGATTAACCCCACAGAAGCTAATCGTGAGCTTCACAATGTACCTGAGAAAACCATAGAGTCGCCATTTTACTGTGATATTAATTTACCAAGGTTTCTGGAAAAATCTGCAGATCTCTCTTGGTGAGAAAAAGTTCTGTAAAAATAGCACAACGACTGAACTTTTGCTGTTATGTTTGTTTGTCGTATTAATGGATTACAATCCGTTTAGCTTTGGTGATGAAGCGTTAAAACCAATAGTCTGACTGTGGTATTTTTTCCCAGGGTGACAAGGTGAGGCAGTTGAAAACCGCAAAAGCTGAAAAAGCTGTCGTAGATGCCGAGGTGGTCATCCTGCTGGAGTTGAAGAAGAAATTAGCCGAGGCGTTGGGAAAGCCTTTAGATGAAGGAAAGAACAAGAAAGGGAAAGGGGAAAAAAAGTAGCTGGCTTCAATTTTTTATCCCATAGAATTTAAACCTTCTGAATCAGTACGATGAATTCCGCATTCCGCAAGAAATAAAATGTATTGTTTCGATTGATTGTAGAGTTTGCTTAGTTTATCAGTTTAAGAACTGCTGGTTGAAAAGAACGATAAGACAGCAAGGGAGCCAGCCAAAAACAGGTTTTTGTTTAATTTAATTACTTGTTAATGGCAAGACTTGAAAAAGGAGTCTTTGCGGTGAACAAAATCGAAAAAAGTTTCGTCGGCGTTGCATTTGATTTAGCCCGCAGGACTGAAATGCCGAAAATCAGCTTTTTTTTCAGGGATCTTACAGATTTTTCAAGTTGCCACACTCCCGAGTTTGTCAGTTGATTTTTTAAAATAAAGGAGTTTCCTGGTTATGTAAAGCGAAACATTGCAGGAAACAATAGGTTTGAATTAATGTTTCTAAGGTATTTTTTTCATTTCTTTTTTTTTTGTTCAGCATTTTAATTTATTAAATGAGGAGAATAATTCACTTCCAGAGTTTTATCTTGTTTTGTCTAGAAAGACCTTCAAAATCAAATGTCTGGTGAGACAAGGGTTGAAATAAGACGTAACTTATAAACCAAATAATATTAAACCCATCTTTCCTTGTTCAGACTTGCTTCAGTGTTAGCTTGTTTCGTAATCAGCATCGACAGTAGTACGTGCACGGTTTGGAGGGAGTTACCGATAAGCTGCAAGTTTAACAAATCACGAAGGACCCATGGAGAGTCTCACAAAACGTACCAACTCTAGACCGCTTAAAAACAGATACCGAGTTGGGTTTTTAATCTCTTCTTGACAAGATGGAATCCAAAGATAAATAACTTAAACTTGTTTATGTTTTCATGCAAAGTGCAGACTTGGCTGATTGATATTTGATTGGTCAGCTTATTCAGTGAATGTGGCGAAAAAAGATGTTTGTAAAAAGAGTATATTTTGCCTTATTTGGCCAAACATACATACTTTCTAGCACTGTGGTTAATTATCAGTTTTTGAAACTTTCGTCACAGCGTTTTGATAGAAACTAATATACGATAAACAGATAGTTCTTGTTCGTCTGGTATGAAAGATTGTGGCTTTATCTGGTATGCGAGTTGCTTGCCAAAGGCGTTCCATTTCGCTCTGAACTTTCTCGCTGCGGCAAGGACATACTTTTTCTTGAATTGTATGGAAGTGAGTTGTCGCCGCGTTTTTTGTGTGAACAGAAGCAGCAAAGGTCAGGGCGCGATACAAAACAAAAGCGACTAACCCTGTTCTTGTATCTCATTAATTGACTGAGAAAATAAGGCTCAAAAATGCTGACTTGCCGTGCTATGCATGAAAGTAATGAGGTTTTGGTGGCGTGTTCCGCGTTGTGCCAAAAATGCTAACTGTGGTAAGTGCATCCACGAGCGCTGAGGGCACATTTTATCGCATATGGACAAGTTTTTGTTTACCAAATTTGGAAGCCTTGTGAGGCTGTGGCATTTGTTTTTCCACTTTCCATTAAAATGATTGCTGAACTAAGTCGTAATCGAAACCATCTCTGTGTGATGGGGAAGTTTGAAAGTAAGTCTGCCAAACTCGGACCATCACCCTACCTCTCAGAAAAAGCTGTTTGCGGTTGTCCACCCTCCCCCCCTCCCCTCCGGTGAACAAAAAACAATTCGCTCCAATATTTTGCAAATCTTCAGTTTCCTTTCAAAAAGTGTTTTAACGTTAGCCAGCTGCTTAAAAGGTTCGTGTGTTTGCTCGCTTACAATTATGTCTTTCGTCGGACAAAGAAGTTTGGTTAACCACAAAAAGGCGGAAAGAAAACGCTTGAACTTGCGAACAATTCCGCTATTAAGAAACAAAGGTTTGTAGCAAGCAAAAGAATTCTTTGCAATGTTGTTGTGTGACAAGGAGTATGAAGTTGGCGATGTTGAATGAAAAACCAACAATACCGTACAAGCACTTCGTGTTATGAATAAAAAATAACAAACACTTTCCCAATACGGGTTATATTGTCTTCCTCGCAACCAATATTAGCATAGAGACTACCATAAAATTGTATTAGAAATATCATTTTGGTGCTAAATTTGT
Source organism: Hydrozoanthus tunicans (assembly GCA_026413305.1). NCBI lineage: Eukaryota > Metazoa > Cnidaria > Anthozoa > Zoantharia > Hydrozoanthidae > Hydrozoanthus > Hydrozoanthus tunicans. The sequence continues at coordinate 18,389 of JAOBAT010132185.1, read as the reverse complement.
TTCTCTTATCGAAAATTAACTAGCAGCCGAGACGATTTGGCTCAAAGTGGTAGGCTAGACTATTTATTGGCTATTTTCGAATTCTTCGCTTGCGACAGAAAACGAATATCTTCAATACAATTGATAAAACAACCCCCAGCATGGAGCGTGTTGATAAAAGCGGTTTTTGGACGTGACATTCGTGTCGCAATACATGTACACCCTGCGACCCGGAAGCAGCTGGAGAGTTCGTTTGACTTGTGAAGTTGCGCAACTCTTTCAAGGCACAGTCAGTATGGTACCAGTACACCGGAAAGACATGAAAATATTAGCTTGTTTTGAGTTTGAAAAATACAAAAGATATTCATGAAGACTCGGGGAAAGATAAAATGGACAACCAAATGTGTCGTCGCTTGTTCTTCGAGCAGATATCCAAAATTTTTTTGTGTTTCAGTCCCAGGTAACTGACTGCGCGTATATGGACTAATTACTGTTAAAACAGCCAAGTGCTGAATATAGCTTTTTCTTACGATTTTGATCTGAAGGAACATTATTTTTAATGCCCCAAAATAGAACTCGACTTAATATGAAGATTTGTTAGAACGCGGAAACTTTCAACTTGAGTCACAGAGGAACTCTATTTTCACTTAATTGAATTTAACTTAATGGAAACTGGAAGCCAATCTCTCGACTTTGCCACGTGTAGTGTAACAACTACTTATTAAGTTCATTCTGCCTGAGAAAATACCAGGTGGACTTTTTGTTCGATATCAAGTTTAGGCTTCTTCGAGTTCTTGGACGCTTAACAGTGTTTTCTTCTGTAATTATTAAGAAAAACGGAAGACTAAAATCTAGGGTTCGTTTTAAGAGGAAATTTATGTTGGGCCAGTATAAGAAGGATTCCGAAACCAAAGGGACTGTATTATATAGCAACGGTTCTCCGCTATAACGCCCGCGTTTTTAAATGGGCGAGGCGTCCGCTCAGTGACTCCGTTGCGGAAAAAGCTCTTTTAATATATTTTGCATGAAACAGAAAGTAAAATAGATAGCAACTATTTGTTTCGAACTCACGGATATCTCATTATTGATAGTAACTAAGGCCTCGGGCAATCGCCAAAATGAAGAAGTTTTCCCTTACATTTTTGTCTCAACCAGACCAACAAAATCTGATTTACGCTTGTGAACCACACGTACGCATGTAAAATGCATTGAAATAGTAAACAGAAAAATATGGTTTTAGTCATTTCCTCATTGTTTCAGCAGTCGAGTCGTATTCTTTCTGTTAATTGCTTTTCGAGTAACGCGAAGTTTCCGTCCAAAGCCTAAACTAGTGCTTTTGATTTTAGTGGTAGCGATGTGAGTTTTGGTGTTGCTTCCGAAAAGGATGGCAGCAGAAATCAACTCCCTTTCTTCAGTTCACGACGCCATCTGATACCACAGCTATCTGGTGCAGAAGTTTGTGCAGCACAGCACTAAGTCGTCACGAGTCTTTTGTTTCCAGACAAGCCGGACAAGACAAAACGAAATAAAACCGCAATTCCTATGCCCGTTTTGGCAACGTGTGTTACATGGAAAATGAAGTTTTTACAAAATAAGTTCTGTTCTTTCTCAAAATTTAGGAAATTTGAAACCATCCCTTGATGATGAAAGCACCTAAAAATTTCAAAACCTCACTTCTAAAAGGCTTCGCGTGAGGAAATTGTGACTGACGACAGGCATGATCGACCACAATGCGCCCTGACCCGAATTTTTTTTCTAGACCCAATCAGCTGCCTGCGTTGAAATAAAGAAATATCTGTGTTACTGAGTTGTCAGTAATGATATTAGAAAAACTTAAGGAAAGTCTTGTGCGTTAAACTATATGGAAAAAGCTTATGATTAAAAATATTTCAATCTCTTTTAAAACAACGTTTTTGCATTGCAAATCAATTGTAAAGTCAAAGCATTGAAATAAATTAAGAGCGAAGCACACGTCAGTTTTGTCAAATAACTTAAAGGTATCGAACGTATTCCTTTTGAGATAACCTGTAAATTTATCGTAAAAGGCTTCCTAATGTTTGTACATTCCAGATATTAAGGCCTTTTCCGTGCTTCAACAGCCGTGAACGAGACCAACTACTTTCGTATGTATGTATGCAAATATGAGAAATAATATGCGTTTGGTTCTCGCAGATGTGAAACTTTTATAGCGATAGTATTGTATTCGCAGTGCATCGATTTTTAGCTGGATCTCATTTGTTTACCACTTTCGAGCTAAATTTGTTTTTTGTGTCTGATTTTTCACTCTCGTCCATACCATATAAGGTATTATAACATCTGCAATGGGGAACAAGTAGGAATCTTCGCCATTTCGCGAGCTCAGCTCACTGCAAGTTGTGTGTCGCCCACGTATTGCCCGCAAAAAATTTTCAGCTCGTTCGAAAACACCTTTCACCATATAAGGCTTATTTGTTTGATGCGAATTATCAGAGTTGGTAAAAATCGCCGATTATATTTGTTATTGCGTCATTATACATTTATACTTAAAAAATGAAATAATTTCTTTTTATGCACAAATTACCATACTGAAAAGAAAAAAGCAATGACTTATTTGTGTATTTCTGAGCTAGAAATTAATGTATCCAATATTAATGTCAAAAGACGCTTGTTTTGCACGCAACAAGATTAAATTATTTTTTCCTTGTATTACGAAACTAAATGGAATATAGTTTTGTCAAGTGAGAGCAGTGAAAAATCCTGCCCTGCCTGTCTCTGCGCTCGCTCTTCCGGTGGAAGTCGGTACTACATTTCCCCGTGTCCACCCCGGCAGTCAATTATTGTTCCGGTACAAATACATTACCAAATATGGTCTTGTTTCTGGTGCACATTGTCTTTGCGCTTTTAAAACCGAGGGACAAACAAACCCGGGTTACTTTGAGGTGAACTAGTGAGTTGAGTGTGTTCGTTGTTATCTCGTTACTCGAAAATTTAAAACTTCACAATGGCAGATGATGATGTTGCAGCTTTGGTCATCGACAACGGCTCCGGTATGTGTAAGGCCGGTTTCGCTGGAGACGATGCTCCAAGAGCAGTTTTCCCCTCCATCGTTGGCCGTCCTCGCCATCAGGGTGTGATGGTTGGTATGGGTCAGAAAGACTCGTACGTCGGCGATGAAGCTCAGAGCAAGCGAGGTATCCTTACGCTGAAATATCCAATCGAACACGGCATCGTCACCAACTGGGACGACATGGAGAAGGTAAATTTGTGGTCGAATGCACATTTAGGCCGCTACCGTATCGCTCAGGCCTGCGTATCGCTAAAGTGATCTTCTCTTTCAGATTTGGCATCACACTTTCTACAATGAACTTCGAGTCGCTCCCGAAGAACATCCCGTCCTGTTGACTGAAGCTCCCCTCAACCCCAAAGCAAACAGAGAAAAAATGACACAGGTGAGTTTGATTTCTGACTAGAAAATCTGATCTTGTTGAGCAATGCATCGTATAGGCGGCGGTTCCCGAAGAAGGCGTTACCCCCAGAATATAGACTGCAAGACCTTGACATCGTGCAATTCTGCGAAAATTCATTATTAGATTATTGTAGATTTCGGTTTAAGCAATGAAACTTTAAGTATCATTTCATATGTGAAAAATACTGCCTTAAAAGACATTTCTATCGTTGGCGCGTGGATCTCTGCGGTTCAGCTTGCATACCATAACTAGTGTTATACAGATATGTGTATTTATATGGTCCAGTATAACTCGCATGGTTTGATGGCAAACTTGCAATTGTTTTGATTCGTTTGTGACCATTCGAACTCGAGTGCTAGAAAAATAAAGTAGTCGCTGAATGAGAATTATATTTGAGATTTTTCCACAGCCAAGCTTCCTTTCAGTGGCTTCCGTTAAGAGTTCTTTTGAACTTCGCTCGCAGAATGTTTCTACTTGGCTTAAATTAAAATATTTTATGTGGGGGTGTAGATTTTTCTTTTGATAATGAAAATACTTTGAAAAAAAAAATGCAGAAACTTTTGGTAATCCTAAGGTTAAAGTTTCTTGTTAGCTGTTGCAATTCTTCTAGGTTTTAGCGAGAATTAGAAATGGGCGAGCTGAAATTAATTATGCACGATCACTTTCTTGTTGAAATTTGCTTAGCAGATAAAACTTAAAAGGTATTGTTAAAAGTTGAAAATTGAAAATTTGTTCAAGCTTTTTGGATCTTCTTCAACTTTCGAATAATTTTTTTCTTCATGGAAAATTAAATATTCGTCTATTTTGAAAGAGTCGTTTCAAAGGGTACCAAGTTTTGACCATTTATGGAAGTAAAGGTACACGATTGGTCAGATAGCCATTTAGGAAGTCGTGGACCGTTTGCATTAATTAAAGACAAGATTATTTTACAAACAATTTTGCACGTACAGTCTTTCGATGAATAAATTCTGCCGAGATAATTTCTTATTCCAGAGTACAAACTAATTTTTCAAAATCTTACTATGCGTAATTTTACTAAAATAATACGCAGCCGATATTTTCCGAATTTGTTACTTCAAGATTTGCCTAAAAATACGAGATGTCTCGTTTTTTAAACATTTTTCGTTAAAACGATAGATAGCACTCCCATTCGATCTGTAATTACTGCAGAAAAAATTTAACCACGTTTAATTTTTAGTTGTTTGGTTATGTTGAGCAAAAGTTTGTTGACGAATTTAACAATATATTTTTGCAAAGCGTGACTCGAAAAATGAAAATGTGTCAACTGGTGTTAGCATTTCAATGTATTTTATAAGTAACCTAATAAAAACAAGGAACAAAAATTTCACTGTTGACTGACGAATTAAACATTAATGGAAATCTGTTTACTTGTAGATCATGTTCGAGACTTTCAACACACCAGCTATGTATGTAGCTATCCAAGCTGTGCTGTCTCTGTATGCTTCTGGTCGTACCACTGGTATCGTCATGGACTCTGGAGATGGTGTCACCCACACAGTACCAATCTATGAGGGTTATGCACTTCCCCATGCCATCCTCCGTCTTGATCTTGCCGGTAGGGACTTGACTGATTACTTGATGAAGATTCTGACCGAGCGTGGCTACTCCTTCACCACCACAGCCGAGCGTGAAATTGTCCGTGACATCAAAGAGAAGCTGGCCTATGTTGCCCTTGACTTTGAGCAAGAAATGCAGACAGCTGCCAGCAGTTCATCATTGGAGAAGAGCTACGAGCTTCCCGATGGTCAAGTTATTACCATTGGCAATGAGAGATTCCGCTGCCCAGAGGCCATGTTCCAGCCTGCTTTCTTGGGAATGGAAGCTGCTGGTATCCACGAGACCACGTACAACTCCATCATGAAGTGTGACGTTGATATCCGTAAGGATCTTTACGCTAACACTGTGCTGTCTGGAGGTTCCACTATGTATCCAGGTATTGCAGACAGGATGCAGAAGGAAATCTCTTCCCTCGCTCCACCAACCATGAAAATCAAAATCATCGCCCCACCAGAGAGAAAATACTCTGTATGGATCGGAGGTTCCATCCTTGCTTCGCTCTCTACCTTCCAACAGATGTGGATCTCCAAGCAGGAGTATGACGAGTCCGGCCCAAGCATTGTTCACCGCAAATGCTTCTAAATTAACAATTAAATAAGAGTTTCCACCTTGGACTGACAAAAAAAGACTAACTCGTTCAGCCTCAAAACAGAGAAAGAACTTTAAAAAAAATCAAAATGGACAGACAAAGTTGTTGTTTAGATTTGTATAGCTAATCTTTTAGCATCCCTTCTTCTACACACTGCTTCTTTATAAATCTATTTTCCCATGTTGACAAGTTGTGTCATGTATGTAAAAAGTTCAATAAAGGTTTTGTTAAAAGATAAGTTCTGTAAAGTGTATTTTGATCTAAATTTTTCAAAAGTTGTTTTGCCACAATTTCGTACAAAAGAGAGAAAGGCTAAATAAACTGCAGCCCCTTCCCCCCCCCCCCAGTTTTAACCCATCCATTTGCCCAAGAATACTGATGTTTAAAAACTAACACTTTTACAGTAATTGTGCTTGCAAACGGATGGGCATTTATCCAGAACGAAGCTTTTAATCAAGCGTTACACCATAGTTAATAATATACAGACTAGTTGAAAAGTTGGCAAACCTTGAAAGGGAAATGCAAGGAATTTGGGGATCGAAGCGGAATGTTAATAATTGCGTATTTTTGGCCTTGGAATAAGAATACTAGGGCAGCCAGATCAGGGGATGTGAATATTTGGAAAAGTCTGAAGTGAGCACAAGTATTTTGGTTTGAAATATTGCACTTCATCTGAAAAGAATACAGATGATTTTGTTTTGCGTTGAACGGTGACCCAGCACCATACCTTGTGTGTTTTCTGCGTATTTTGCATAGGTTTAAGACTAAACCTATGCAAAATGGCGAACAAAGACGTGCAACAATGGTTTCCTAGTTAACAAGTCGCAGTATTAACTGTTTCAACAACAACAAGTGGTTGACTGGCTGCGGAGTTTGGAACAGTTAATAATACTAAAAATCGCTACGAGTTCTGCTTCACTGTTTCCAACACGATGGTCGGTGATATAGATCAGTTGTAGTATTAGATGAATTTCAAATGTCCCGATTGTGATCTTGTCTGGAGATATTATCACCCCATTTATTATTATGATTATAACTCGAAATGCAATGGTATGTTGGCTTTAATTCGTTTCTCAGATACGTTTTTGTTTTGTCGTTCTGAAACATTTTATTCTGCTTATAAGCCCCCCCCCCCCCTCATTTTCAAGCACATCCAAAACCCCTTGTGAAGTTGTATAAGCCCTGGGCTTTAAAGATGAGAAATGGAAGAGATCAGTTGACTCTTTAGCAGTGTTGTGCAAATTGATGTTACCTTTGGCAAAGATACAGATGCTTGATTTTTGTGATCAAATGTATTAGAATCTCCATTATTAACCCTTTAACTCCTTAGTCCTAGCAAAAAAAGTTGCTACCAAAGATGAAAAGTAAAACTCTCCCAAGCTTGTTCAAAAAATCTAGGTTTCAGTTTGGAAAGGGTTAACAGGGTTTCAATTTGTAGTTTTGATTATTTTTTTTTCAACATCTAACTTCTCCCTTCATAACCCATACTGTCAGTTAGGTTGTAAATATGAGAAAGTGGAAGTTGGTTTAATGAAAGACTACTGAAGATCAAAATTGAAACTCCCCTAAAGTAGTTACAGGAAAGATATGGGTTCTGGTTGGGGGAATATAGTAATACACCGTTTGGTATGCTGCTGCTAAAAAAAATGATGCTAATCAAATGGAGGTAAATCAAGGTTTTCAACTTTTAATCAATTGACATGCACTGCGGCCAGTAGGAATGAAAGCATATTGCACAATTGCTGTAAACCTGCATAGACTTTTCTGATCAAATTAGTTCATCAATACTAATAGTCATTTTAATTTTTCAGACTCCTATCTAACATACTATTTTTCGGCATAATACATTATTTTACAATACTATATAAAAATACTGTACATGTTCAGAAAAACATTCTTGACCCTTTCAGTTCCAGTTGGTTACTAACAAAGGCCCCTACCTTTACCCTATTAATTAAATGACTTTAGTTTCACTCTAATTTCAGGCTCTATTTCTGTGTGTATTTGATTTTTTTTTACTTACCATAGTAGCACTTCAAATCTAGTTAAAATTATCAACTTTTTGGAGACTGAATTGAGTGAAAATAGTGTCCATATGAAACGCGGTAAGCCGAGTATTCTCACCGAAAAAACCTCAAACTTTGGGCTTGTGCACAGACCCCTAGTATCGGTGTTTTTTTAGTCAATTTAGTTGATTTAGTCGATTGAAAGAATGCTTAGCTAGGGCATGCTTGAAACTTTGCTACAACCAATTCCTGTTAGTTTTACTAGACCCTTTTCCTGTTAAATGGCTACATTAATTAATGGTAATGAGATAAAAGTTGAGTCGGCGGCGCAGTGGCGAAGCAGTTAGTGTGTTCGACTCGTAATCCTAGGGTCGCTAGTTCGAGCCCCGGTCAGACCACTGTGTTGTATCCTTGAATAAGACACTTTACCCGACTTTGTTCCAGTCAACTCAGCTGTATAAGTAAGTACCAGTTCTACTGGGGGAGTCAAAGACTCTCATCCGCTTAACACTATGGAAACCGGAGATAAGCGCCGGCCCTATGAGCCACTTGGGCTTGAGAAAGGATTCAGCTTAGCTTAGATAAAAGTTGGACAACATTATTTTTATTTCCACATAGGTCTTTTAGTTTATTTAGATGAGAACATTAGGACAGTTGAATATTAGTGGATAGACACCTGCAAAATAAATTTTAAGACCTAATCTAGTTGGGTGTCCTTAAATTGGAGTTTAAATATTAACTTGTCAGGGACTATACAATGTTGGATAGAAGTTGTTAACTATTCCAAGGCAGTTAACTATATAATGTTCACTATTGTTTTAAGAATTTGATGACTTAGAAAGTTGGTACTTGAAGGTGTTCACTACAATCTCGTGCAACCGAGCAACCTGACTGGGGTGACAGCAGCCCTTGTCACACACAAGTGATAATTGGTGCAGATCAGCTCCTGGATGAGAAAGTCTTACAAACTGTTGTATTACTTGCAAAGCTTTCCATCGCACCTCAAGTGGCTGCAGTAACTCTGTAAAAGTGAAACAAATTTAACATCCGCTGGCCGCCAAGACTAGCTGCTTCTACTAGTTAATCATAGGTCTTAATCTTTCCATCAGATCTTGTTGCATATTTAAACCACTTTACTTTTAAAGTTACTTTTAGATTGGTTATAAGTGCTGAGAGCATGTGGCTAGGTGGTAAGGTGCCTGCCCAGGGCTCAACTCGACTATTTTCATATGGAGCAGGGGGGGTGGGGGGCATGATTTTGTTGTGAAAAACAGAAAGCAAGAAAGAAAGTTAACTTCAAGTTTACTAATGGTGGAAAGCTACCTGCCCTTAACTTGCCCCTTCCCAGCTCTTTATTGCTCTGTATGGGCTGAACAACATATAAATAAGCTTAAGGTGGTGGCAAAGTATTTGGTAGCAGGGAAGGGTGATGCTTTTTCCCTTATAAAGAACAATATTAAATTATACTTAAAATAGATTTTTTTTTGTTTCATGCTTTATCTTTCTGAGAATCAGTACCATATGCTTCTTACTGCTGCTATGATCGTTAATGAGGAGTTTCTTAAGGTTCTTCCAGTTTAAATTTAATCAAAGTAGTTTTCGAATTTTGCTTATAAATTCAGGGTAGTGAAGAGGGGGTCTCAGACACAAATCATAGCAAACTTTTTTACATTTTCAGGAGTCAGACACATTACATATTGTTCATCAAGATAACACATGTCAGACTAATGGTGTAATCCCGTTTTTCTCCTTAAAAATTTTAAGAGAATCATGCATACATCTTGAAAAACAAATTGAGCTTATCATGTATCACTCTTGACTAGCAGTAAAATTCATGCATCACTGATCAAATTTCATTTTTTTCACTTTATATCACATGGTGATTGATTTTAAGGCCCGAATCACAAAAAACTCTTCACCACCCTGTTCAATGTCTTTGAAACTTTCAATCCTGGAAACATGTTCTGTAACTGACCTTCGGAAGGCAGAACTGCAGGAAGCAAATCGACCAGGTAAGCCAGAAACTCTCCAGTAACATGAGGAGATTTTATAACTGTTCTCATAATGTCAACATTGTCAAAAATTTGAAGAAGTCTGGTTGCTGAAGCAACATCTTGTGCCTCCTGACAGCAGGCTAGAACTCTATTGAAAAAAATGACAATGAAATTATGTGACACTTACACTTTAATCCAATCTAAAGAAGTAAATGATATAAATTAGTGGTTTTAATCACCTTAAAATAAGCTCTATACCTTTCAATTTTTAAGCTCCAGGGGTTGGAATCTCTGTTACCCTGACCTTGACTCTTACAAGTTAACCCAAAGGGAGTTTGGTGAAGAGTTTCCTAGAAACTAAAATTGACTTCATGCAAAATCAAACTATATAGTAGTATATATCTAGCAAGCTAAGCACCCTTTACTTTCAGTCATGGACTGAATTGGGAAGGATGCAGGTCAACAAGGTTGGGCCAAAAGCATGTAAAGGTGCACTTACTAAGCACAGACTGGGGAGACAGACACATCCTAATTAGGTGGGTACAGATTTAGTCGAGGGAGGAAAACTAGAGAAACCAGTCAATGTGTATAAAATGGATTAGTAGGGTTTATGTTACTTGCATAGGGGGTCCTACAACAGGAGCTCGGGTTACCCAGACTGGAGCCTTGGACGCTCAAAACTGAGTTGTGTGGAAAGCTGGGGCAGCCATGTGGCATCAGACCCACATCTCAGTGGATAGCTGTGCCAGAAGTTTTAATGGATAGTGAGTGTGTGTCAGAAAAAAAATATGAGTTGGGTGATTCCATATGAGAAGAGCTAAACTGTTTTCATTCTCAAAGACCAATAGCTGAGGGATCCAAAACAAGAATGGGAAAATTATTTTGGGACATGCCCACTTCAGGGGGGGGGGACATCTGCGTAATAAGTTCATTAAAAACTATTTAAAACTGTGAAATTATCAACATACCTTACATGTAGCTACAAACAAGTCAAAACTTTTCATACCCAACTGTCATTCTAATATTATGATACTTAAAACTAGATTTTAGAGCAATCCCAATCAAACTGAGAATTATTTTGCTGCTTAGAAGTTTTCTAGGCATTTTGTTACAACATGTCTGACATGTAATGTCTGTAACATTGGATCAACCCAGTTGTGCATTAACTAAAGAGCCTCAAGCTGAGTGTTTGTACCTTTTAACAATATCTTGCTGCTCCTTTTCAGTAAGAACAAATGTCCAGAGATCTGAGACTTGTAACACTCGAGCCATTCCATCAATAATAACCTGTGAAAAAAGGAATTCCATAAGCTTACAAACCCAGGCAGTGAATCAATTATTTTTTGCAAACATATTACCTGGTAACAGAATGTGTGAAGTTTCCCTTTCAACTTTCCAAGAGCTCCAAGTAAAAATTTCAGTGTGAGCATCACAAAAGGAACAGAACCACTTGTTGACAAACAAGACGCCCAATGAACAGTAACACAGCAGAGTGATGAACAGGCAACAACATGGCAGATATCAAAGCTAAAAATGCAAGCAGGTCATATGTTTGAGAGCAAGTGACACGAAACAAAGTTTTGTACATTTTGCGTCATGCAAGTGTAATGTTTAAACTACTGTCAAATCTCACATCAGACCCCCCCCTAGTTTTAAGCTCCCCCCTCCCTCCCCCGGGTATAAGACAATCAATTTGCCAGTGAAGATACTATTGCAGATAGAAGCCCTGAGCATTCCTTTTATGTTTTCTTTTAAAACATTAAATTTTTTAATCAAAAGTTATAATCTGTAGACTTTAGAATGTAATAAATGTCATACAAGTGTATACTTCTAAATGTAATAGTAATAATGTTAATTAGGTTTGATTTGTTTGCAGATATGTTTTATCTCACTGTTTCAAAACATTTCTTTTATTTCACTTAAAGCCCACCTTGATATAAGCCCCCATTTTACGAGCACACTTGAAACACCTTATGAAGTGCTTATGAAAGCCCAGGGCTTTATGACAACAGGAAGAATGATTAAACAAATTTTTAAAATGTTCTCTATCAGTCTTATTTAAATGGTTAATATTTATGTTATAAATAATAATTCAAGTTAACTATGAAACAGTAATAACAACAGTTATAATCAATCAATAATATATTATGTTGAATAACAGACTGTCTTGACAGTTTCTTTTTGCACCAAGTTAAACACTGCTTATGTTAAACTGATTTCATTAATAAAGTTGATTGATTACCCAGAGTCTGTTATTTCCAGGCTTTCTTCAGCTGTGGTCACCAAGTTCTTGCAAATTATCGTCACTGACACAAAATGAGGAGAAAAACTTACTGTTATATAAAAATTTTAACCACACTCCTTAAAAGAAAATAAAGCATTACTACTGAGTAATTCAGTGGCTTTAGAACAGCTTAAATAGAATGAAGCCCTATCTTGATTTAAGTAAACCTTGGAAGAAAAACTTTTCTTTTCTCGTGGTGAAAACAAACGAACTATTGAATGTTAGGGGTTCTACTGGAAATGGCTGGGGAGGGATCTTTTTCCATGCAAAAAGTGTGTAATTGGGTAGGTATTTCATACTTAAAGATCTTAGAAGCACAGGGATTTCATTCTCAAGGCACATGAGCAAATGGAAGAGTGCTAAGCCAGCAGGTATATTAAAAGACCTATGGCCATAGCCAGGATTTTCTGCGGGAGGGTGCGATCAACTTCAACCTTATTCCATCACTACTATACGATCGAACTCTGTCCCCAAAACAAAGGCTCTTTGGATGGAATTCAGGGAATGTACTCAAACAGTAAAGTTCGGTTGCAGAAGCTCTAGACTGAACTATACACGAGGTAAACTATGAAAATGTTTTTCTAGAAATTTGAATAGGAAAATGTGTGATCATGCCGACATGCGCGAGAAAAAATAATACTATGTCAGTTATAAGATCCGAGGTAACCGAAATTGTTGTTTTGTAAATTACATTTAGCCCAGAATTCGTTAAGTCCTGTTGATTCAAGCGACCCAGGGAAGGCTCTGAACGGTTTTACAAACCTTGTGTGGTAACATGCTTCCCAAATTGATCCAAAGCTGTACAGAATATTCTCATCAAACTGCAAGCAAATGCTCTCACGGCACAGTTGGAAGACGACATGAATTGTAGAAGGGAGTTTACTTGCACTTCTGCACCAAGCGAGCTGTCAGGTTTAAAACATTGTAAATTCGCCAAAGCTGTTATCCATCTACATTGAATATGGATTGGAGTGTCACACGTAAGAAAGGAGGAATCGAGATTTTCAATATCTGCCATTGCCTGATGTGTGGAAGGTTTGTTTTGTTGAAATCGAGAACATGTTTCTACTATTTCTTGTTCAATTTCTGCTGTTGTTTTCATTTCTGGTGAGTATTCATCTCACACAAATGTCTAATTTTATCTTCGTTAGTTAAACCGCGTTGATTTAGAACAATCTTGACAAAATTTCCCTTGACGAAGCTCCTTTGGCTTTGACATAAAAACAAAACATTTTTGAACTCTGGCGCTATTTTGTGCAAGTAATAAATAGTCGAATTTTAATCGTTCAAGTCAATTATCTCTCGGAGCAAGTCGAGAGACGGAACAGTTTATTCGAGAAGGAGCCGTGTGAGAACGAACATAGAAAGACTGGGACTTAGATTGTGTGCGGTTGGCGCGAAAAGAAAAAACTGCAACCATCTGCGAGTGGAGCAGACCAAGAAAAATGAATCTTGCAGAATTTGAGGCTGATAACAGTAAAAATTGCCTTGTTAAATCAGATATTCCAGAGATAACGAAATCAGAACCATGTTGCGTTGGAATCGACGAAGCTGGTCGTGGCCCAGTTTTAGGTATAAAGTAAAAATACTTTCACATTTTTAGTCTTTGACTTTGTATTTCTATTTTCTTGTTGCAAGAGTTTATTTTTACGAGATCATAAACAATCCTGGTCTGTCTTTATGACATGAATCATATAGTAGTCACAGAACTTGTGAATTTTACGGCCATTTCTTCACAACATGTGTACGAAGTTTCAGTGTACAACCGTCAACAGGTTAAGAAAACTATCGTAGCGACTGGCTAATTTGTTACTCCTTGTAACGTCAAGAGGTCCAGAGCAATTTATATTGTTGTTTGTTTGTTATACTTATTATTAAGTTGAATTTTGGAAAGAGTTGATACCGAACAATTGTCCATAAATCACAGGTCCAATGGTTTATGGAATATGTTTCTGCCCGCTGTCACAGTCAGAGAAACTCAAGGAACTTGGCTTTGCTGGTAATTATTGTTTTACTGATGGTTATGACAGGCAAAGGAGTGTTAAACAAAGTTTGGTAGTCTTGATACCTCCATGCATAGTATATTGTTGAATATTGAACTTGAGACACAAGGTTCCTCTTGTGGGGCTCTGGGCCCCCTGCACCCCCCTGACAGTGCCCCTGTGTGCATGAAAGCAAATTATTAGGAAAATCATGTGCCTTATAAAAACAGTAGCAAATTAAGTGTAGTGCACTAACAATCGGCAACGCACTGGCCAAGCAGTTAATGTGTTCGACTCGTTAATCCTAGGGTCATAAGTTCAAGCCCCAGTCAGACCACTGTGTTGTGTCCTTGAACAAGACACTTTACCCAACTTTGTTCCAGTCGACTCAGCTGTGTAAGTGAGTACCAGTTCTGCTGGGGGCTAACCTGCAATAGATTAGTGTCCTGTCCAGGGCGAGTCAAAGACTCTCATCTGCTTTAAAACACTACAGACACCAGAGATAAGTGCCGGCCCTATTAGCCACTTGGGCTTGAGAAAGGATTTAGCTAGCACTAACAATGCCCTTCTTGCAGATTCAAAGACTTTAACTGAACCACAGCGGGAAGCTCTCTTCACTGTTATAGATGACAGCAAGGATTTTATTGGCTGGGTTATTGATATCCTTTCACCAAACTACCTTTCAACCACAATGTTGAGACGGTAAGTAAATTTAACATTTGATTCCTTTTTTTATATTATTTTATCCTTGCTCTAAACTCCACAGCCACTTCTTTATGCCTATAACTTTTGATTAAAGTTTTTGATGTTTGAAAAGGAATGCATTTATCCAGTAGATGGGCTAATAAATGGAAGGGGGGGGGAAAGGCTATATGGGTTTATATATCCAGAATGATATTTTCGTTGGCAAATGAATCTGCCTATACATGAGGGGCTTAAAACTGGGGGATGCAAAGTGGGGCTTTATAGTAACTCATTCAAACCAAATTTATGTTGAAGTAACTTTTAAACTTAGTATTAACAATGATTTAACTTTAATTTTTTGTCTTGTGGTATTTTTTTTTTTACATTACCAGTTTTTTTTTCAATCTTTGAACATAAAGTTCTTTAATCAAAACAATAACATGAAAATCAAATTAGATTTTTAATTTATATGTTATAAGTTTGAAACAGAAGTGGTCTAAAGTAACACTGAAAAAAACATTTAAAATCTTTTTACTGTTTGTTTTGCTGTAGAATATAACTCAATAATATCGAGCTAGCAGTTGGGAAACATATGCAATAGAGACATCAGCAAGATCTTAACTTGTGACTCAGCACCCCATGTTAGTCTCTGTAGCTCAATGGGTAGAGCATCTGACCATAAATCAGAGGGTTGTGGGTTTAAATGCCATCAGCGAATCAGAATTTTTTGTGAGCATTCAATTTGTGAAGCACTTTCTTTTTATTATTCAATAAAATTATAACAGTTACACTTGAGTATTAGGAAGGCAAACCAAAACTTTCTGTGGTTTTTCTTTGACAGGTCAAAGTATAGCTTGAACCAAATTTCTCACGACTCAGCTATAGGTCTGATTCAGCATTTGATTGACAACAATGTTAACGTTGCAGAGGTAAGCATCGCAGTCATTAATATTATGTTTCTAAGTACAGATGTATCTATGCAGTCTGTGAGGCCACCACCAGATTGCAGCCCAATATTAACTTCTGCTTGCATATGAGTAACTAGTTTATTGTTATTGAGCAGCATATTCTAACAGCAACTCAATTTTGATGTGGTTTCAATGCATGGGTTTTGTCTATATGGATTCCGTCTGTGGATTCCATCTGTTTTCCAGACTCACTGCCCTGCTGGGCTTCCCACTTCACATTACTGCTTCCATGTGCTTTTCTCACATTTCAGTCAGTCATAATATGTATTCAATTAAGCTCTATACAACAAAATTAATGACTGTTAGATTTTGGAAGGGGGAGAGTAAATTAAGGGCACGGCGTTGGCATCTGTTGATACCAACTATTGGGTAGCTTTGGGTTGGAGATTGGAATAGTATACATAAATTGTCACGTTTTGTGAGCTTGTCTTTCTTGTTGAATCAAGTCTTGATTTCTCTAGCACATCTAACCTATAAATAGGATCTCAGATTTTTAGGAAATAATTGTTTTGTGTTTAGGTGTTTGTGGATACAGTTGGACCAGCAGAAAAGTACCAAGAGAAACTACAGAAGATATTTCCAGCTGTGAAAGTCACTGTGACTCCAAAAGCAGATGCTAAGTTCCCAATTGTAAGCGCAGCAAGTATTTGTGCAAAGGTGAGTTAAGGCCACCATACAGTAGACAATTTTTGTCTGCAGGGCCCTGATTTTTGTCTGCAACATAATCTCCAATTTTCATGAAATTTCCAAAGGGCTCAAAAATATTGAAAAGAAGTCTTTCAAAAGTTATTTTTAGTCAGTTTATTTATTTATTTATTGTTTCTTTTTGCCATCTTATGGAGAACTCATGTGCAGTATGGTATTCATCACTTCTCTAGACAGGCATCTTAATGTCAAGAAGTCAGGAATGATTTAGGAATAATTTGATTCCTAAGCTTCTCTCAATGGTGCAGTAGCTAGGCAATTAGCATGTTCACCTCGCAATCTTGGGGTCACAAACTCTAACCCGGGTCAAACCAAGTGCTAATAACGTGTTATTAAGCAATCTTTACAATTTATCTGACTTGTTCTAGTCTTCTTAGCTGTATGGATGAGAAACAGCTTCTGCTTGGGGCCACCCTGCCATTGGTTAGTGTCCTGTCCAGGAGAAGTCAAAGATCCATCCACTAATCACCACAGAAACCCTCCAGGAGATATTCACTGGCCTAGTGGGCCACAGTCGCAAATAAGCACAAGAATTATAGAACTGAAATGAAAGATTTGGAGCAGTCCAGTTCTATTGTGTCTCGTGTCCTATTGTTGTACACATTTGAAAAACTTCTTTTGTCAAACACAGATTATTTTAACAAGACTTGTTCTTTATCAGGTTGGTCGTGATAGAATTGTTAGTACATGGAAATTTGCTGAAGATATCCAACCATCCAGCGAACTTGGATCAGGATATCCAAATGGTAAGTCAGAATTTGAAAAAGGATATCTCTGTCATATCTTTTATTTTTATTTCCTATCTTTCATTTGATTCATTTTTGTACTAAATTGTCAATTTTGGTATTCTTAATTAAAATCTGTAGATTAATTGGTAGTTTTTTATCCTGTCTTTTCATTTAACAAAGTGCTTTTTATGTTATCAGACTGAATATTAAAAGTAAACTTCATGCCTGGTGTCTTAGGCCCTTGACCGCCTCATGCCACTCAGAAAATTTTCATCGAGTTGTTCATTTCATTGTTAGTTTCTTTACTGCTCTTAGACCCAGCAACAAAAAAATGGCTGGAGGAGAACATTGACAAGACATTTGGTTTCCCTCAGCTTGTAAGATTCAGCTGGTCAACCTGTAGCAAGATCCTGGAAGATAAGGCAGTTCCAGTTATATGGTGAGAAGGGAACCTTTTAACATAGTCTAAGAACTTTTCATGATCACCTAGTCTATCAGTAGCAAGATTCTGGAGGATAAGGCAGTTCCAGTTATACGGTGAGAAGGGAACCTTTTAACATAGTGTAAGAACTTTTCATGATCACCTAGTCTATCAGTAGCAAGATCCTGGAAGATAAGGCAGTTCAAATAACATGGTGTCACTGAGAAGAGAACCTTTTCACATAGTGTAAGAACTTTTCATGATCACCTAGTCTAACAGTAGCAAGATCCTGGGGGATAAGGCAGTTCCAATTATATGGTGAGACGGGAACCTTTTAACATTTAGTGTAAGAATTCTCATTATCACCTAGTCTAACAGTAGCAAGGTCCTGGAAGATAAGGCAGTTCAAATTACATGGTGTCACTGAGACGAGAACCTTTTCACATAGTGTAAGAACTTTTCATGATCACCTAGTCTAACAGTAGCAAGATCCTGGGGGATAAGGCA
>JAOBAT010132174.1:0-12309 GCA_026413305.1 Hydrozoanthus tunicans | reverse complement strand
GCTTAACAATAGTTTACAGCTGACTCTGGTATTGAGGGTCTTAGACAGTCCGCTCTACACGGCTCACAACTATTTTCCTAAGAGTTGCCCTCAGTTTGCCACAATTTCTTGGTTTATGCTATAAAAATTCTATATAACACACATTTGAGGGTTTCTTGGTTGAGCCAGCAATCGGTTCGAGCCGCCATAATCGAGAGAAAAAGGAACGTTGCTCTTTGGTTTCTATGACCAAACTTCTACTTCTTCTTTTCGTTATTCAAGTTTTCAATAAAGAGGAATTGATCGAGGTGAAACGGAAAGTTTTCTGAAGTCCTCAGAGAGTCTCCCTACAGAAGCAGATTTCAGATCATCCCTTGCGGCCCTTTTTGTTTTACCGAGATAATATCAGTTTTATCAATATGCCCTTTATAGAAGATAACTGAGGAAGGAAAGTGTTTCCAAAAACAATTTTTTTAAAATCAAAAATTTTAAACCAAGATTTTAAGCCTGAATGGCATATACTAAAACCATTTATTACGTCCTTTAAAGTATTTTGAGTGTGTGGGAGGCATTTCCAAGTAACTCTAAAATAAAGTTTTGCTAATTTTTAGAAACTTGTTTTTTTAAGTCTTAATTCTAAATTGTAATTGCTTAAAAAACGTAAGAGTAAAAAATCAAAGTCAGTCGGAAAAACAACTTAAGTAGTTTTCCTTTTCCATTAACTGCGCAAAATTGACCTCGAGGACAAACAGAAAATAATAAAAACCAAAGTACGTGGTGATAAATTATTTAAACGTCAAAATACTTCTCTTCACGTCAGAATTGTTCTCAAAAACTTCCGTTTGCCAATCAGCGCCAGGTATGAAACCACATAAAGTGCGCAAAAATTGCATGAGCCCGAGTAGAAATTACGTAGGTGACAATTTAAGCTGTTTTAAAACATTTCCCCCCTCTTGTCATAAATTATTTTAAACTTCCGCCGTGCGAGTTACTCGTAATCAGCAAGAAACCACATAAATTGCGCCAAAATCAACCAAAGTAAAATCACAAAAACGAAAATGAAAGTTCGTGGTGATAATTTAAGCTGTTTCAAAACATTTCCCCTCTTGTCAGAAATGATTTTAAACTTCCGTAGCGCGAGTTACTCGCAATCAGCGAGAAACCACATAAATTGAGCAAAAAAAACCACAAAAAACGAAAATCAAAGTTCGTGGTGACAATTTAAGCTGTTTCAAAATATTTCCCCTCTTGTCAGAAATTACTCTAAATTTCCGTAGCGCGAGTGTGCTGTATTAGAGGCCACATGCTCATATAAAGTGCAGGCACAAAATAGACGGCGAGCACAAACAAATACCGAAAACCAAAGAACGTGGTGATAAATTGTTATTTCAATAAAACAGCCTAAAAGCTGTTAAAAATTTTGTCCTCTCGTCTGAAATGGTTTTAAACTTACGTAGCGCGAATAACCAATTAGCATCAAAGTACGTGCACTGATCAGTTTAAAAGATGCTAAGTTTGTCTTTTTTTCTTTGAGCCAGGTCCATTTTCCGCCACTTAATAAAGATTCGTGCTTGTGTAACATTGAAATAACTCGAAGACTCGATATATCAATTTGTGCAATACTTCAGTTTTACGTCAGATTTAGACGCCAGTGGTTGGGCTGGTAACATGAACTGATTTTTTGAGAAGGAGAAAAATGCTATCTTAAGAATCAACAAATGTATTTGGACAAAAGAAAATATAGTCCAGATTAAAAAGTTAAACTGCGAAACTGATGTAGTGGATTTTCAACTGAATTTTTTATTTTGACACAAAAAGGTCTAGAGTTGATAGGGCATATTTAGCAAAAACGCATGCAAGCAATGTGTTAAAAATCAAATTGTAACTAATTATAAGATAAATGGCAATGCTAAGTTTTGGGTCTCCGCTCAACAGGGCAAATGTTATACAGAGCAGCACACGAAGCTTTTTTGTCCTATGATATCTTTTGTATTTTTAAATATCAGAACACCTTTTTAGAGCGTTCAATCAAATCTAAGACTTTGCATGGTCCCAGTGATTTCTCGAGAAACAACAGAAGTATTCGTATCCTAACGTCTCGGTCTTAGATCTAGATTATTCAAAAGAGCAGTCGAAGTCTCGACATTTCGGACAGTTTCGGATTTTACCATTGGCAACCACTAGTAAACGGTTTTAGGCAGTTTAGCAGTGGCGGTAACCACTGTGACGGGTCAAAGTGGCACCGACTAGGAAAACCTCTTCTTAAGTACTGTTGTAATTGTGATATTTTCAGTTAATTGACCTAAGATTAAGAATCCTAAGTACTTAAACAGATAAGTGAACAAATAAAAATTGGATCAGTGAGAAAAATCTGCAAGCGACATTGGTTTTAAGTAGCTGTTAAAAATGTTCTAAAATCCAGTTGATTGGTTTGACAAATGAGTGCCTCCTTCTTGAGACATTGTCACTGTAATCAATTCTGTTCAAAATGGCACCGACTTTTATTAGATATAAAACAGCTGCAAAGGCACGCATTGCAAAAATACTTCTTTGATGTAGGAGAAGAGAAGATAACCCTTAAGAACGGCTCTCCTTGATCAAGGTGCGTACTAAAAGTTTTTTATCTTACCAGTCGCACAGCACACGAACCGTATAGACAAAGCCGCCATCGGTATTGTTTGTGTATTTTCATTTTTATAACATGATTTTCAGTCGGAATAAGGCGGTACCTCAATCAACTTCTACGTACAAGCATAGTCTTCTTGTGTTTGTAGTTCCGACCGCTTATGTGTCGGGAATTGCCTGCAAACACGTTGAGACAAAAAACGCCAACTGAAAATGTTGAAAACAGTTTTTCATACGTCGCAAAAACTTACCATGTTTGTTCAAAGAAAATTCCCTACGCTAAAGTTTTTAAAATCTGATAATTATAAAATAGTACAGAGTGGGTATGCATAACAAAAGCTCTTCCAAGGTCAAAGTTGCTGCTAATATAATAATTCGTGTATGAACACAATCAGGAAAACGTTTTAAAATGTGTTTAGAAATAAATGGTCTCCGCTTAATTATTGCCATCACATCAAAAGAGACTTGTCGTTTGTTCGGCACAAGTTAGTTCGTTTTCAGGCTTACAAAGCTCTTGTAAGAAATAACCTGACTTCATCAACTGTAGCTACATTACCGTGATCTTAATTCTCAAGCTATTTTTAACGCTGGACACCTAGGAGATAACGATTAGGAACCTTTGACGACTTTGTGGAGTGCGAAACATTTGGAACAGCAATCTCATGACAAATTAGTTGAAAAGTGTTTACCCAGAATTTGAAGATCTGTAGTATCAATGTATTTATATGAAAATGCATACATGCATGCATTTAGCTTACGACTGTGTGAAAAGTAATTTCTTAGTATAACTCCTTTGTGTAACTGCACTATACTGTACACGTTCATGAACAACAAAACAATAATTTATACAGTGAGGACATTCAACCCTTCAGCGCCAAGCTGTTTATCAACATCTAGTTTCTCCTTACATAACTCATTAAATAGGTCCACTTTAATGAGAAAATCTAAATTGATCAAACAAATGAGACTAACGAAGATGAAAAGCAAAATTCTCCTAAATTGGTAACAGAAAAAGTATGGGTTCCAGTTAGGAGAACTTAGCAGTGCGCCATTTGGGGCCGGAATTAGGGGCTGAGATGTTTAGCATATTTTATTGTGTGGCTAGTTAGGTCGGCTGATGGTAATAAGACGTTCTACATAACCAGAAATTCGTCCCGTTCAGTCTCTTTCGGTCAATCAAAAAGCACGATTCCTTGAGAGGCAGAAACTGGCAAAGGCCAAAGAAACAAAACGAGTTGTCACCTTATAACGTACAAACTTTCACGATCAGATCTACTGACTAATTGATGATTTGTAATCAAACACGACAGGCCCAATATACATTGCATCAGAGATGGCTGATGTGAATTAATCTGAGCCCTGTACATGTCCAATCAAAGTGAACAGCTAGGCGGGGTAAAATCATAACTTCTTAACATTTCTTCATACTCAGTATGCAATATTAATCATATATAATTATATAAAGGTGTGATAAGCCGAATTCTTGTTGCTGGAGGGATCACGAGTATAAGAACAATGTTTACATATCGTTTTCTGGTAAGAGGCGATAAGGTGTTTTTCCAATAAGTAGATAAGTGTTGCTTTTAACAAGTTCAGCGATACCAACATCGTACGACATAGAGTCTATTCAATCCATCGTTACAGTATTCTTTTATTTAGGTAAGCGAACTTTCATTTTAAAGACTTTTATCAAGAAAAAAAGTACTTTCCTTTTAGCGTGTTCGACATTCATGCTCTGTGCGGGCCTACGTTTCATTTCCTTGTATTTAGTGCATGGAAAGAAGCTTAAGCCACTCATTTTCAGTAAAGAAAACAGGCGGCCGTGAAAACTCTTCAACCCCGGCGCCCTTGATTATACCAAGAACTTGATATAGCTGAAAATACTGCCTCCCTGTGCAGCCCTTGGATTGTTTAACGTAACATAAAAGAACTTTAATTCTTAACGCTGTTCAAACAGTCTGATTTATCGAGCAACGCCGCCAGGGTAGTCTCTGCTGCTATTCAAATTACCCCGTTGAGGGTCCAAGCGTTACCGAAATGTCGATATATACAGACACACCGTTTGAACAGTGTTATGAAAGTTGGTTTAAAATAGTTTTATTACATATACGTTCCTTTCTGCGGAAGATTAATGAGCAATCAGTTTGGATAGTTCTTGGTTCTTGGATCAAACGCTGCTGGCAGCAGATTACCATTGAGTGATAAAGAACTTCTTTTATTTATTTATTCTTTTTTCCTACATAATTTGAATCAAATTGAGAGCATTGCCATGCCATGGAACGTTTTTTAATATGTACTTGTAAATTTCGTGAACTCATGATTTGAAGAGGTGGCTAGTGTATTCAGCGTAAAAGAAAAAGGTAACCACTCGGGCTCATTTTGAGGCAGAAAAGGAGCGTTTGATGGTGACGTTTGATCATACCTTGTCTGTTCCCAGGCAATCGGAGAGTAGCTACGTAGGTGTATGGCTGGTCAAGAAAATTTTAAGTCCGAAATGAAGCCGATATTCCTACACTCTTTTTTCATAACGGAACCTTTTTTGCTTTTTAAAAACAGCGTCAGTCTGAAAATCGGCCAAAATTTAAAAACATGCTAAGAACACACCGGAAGCTGAGGAATGGTTGAGAACACTATTTTTTTGTTACATCGTGGCCCAAAATCATAGAATCAACAAATGGTCGATAGTGCTTGTAGCTTTTAACTAGAGTAAAACACACAACTTTTTCTTTTTGCTCGATCGATGTAGCAAATATCGAAGCTTGAATCTCCTTAGATACACACGCGCATGAATATATTACAACATTTTAAGAACATGTGCGTTTGTGACCGAAGTCCTCAAAATATTTGAGAATATACTTTTTCGTCACACAGTGAATGTGTTTGTTAGATCAATTTCTATATTTATTTTCCAATATAACTGCGTAGTACTGATTTAATAAGTAATTTTAAACGATACCTCAAATACTTCGTCTGAAAAGACTGTCTTTGAATCTCCTTTAAGGTTTCGTCTAAGACTATCTATCTTAATATTTCAAAACTTGCCGACTATCATTAGTTTCTTCCGTCGTAGAAAACACGCGACCGAGTATTGTACATAGTTTCGGTTCATAGCTGCTTCAACCGGTAATGGGTAGCCGGTACAGATTTTTGATGGAGTTGCCATGTTATTTGGTCTTGATTCTTATTACTTTGCACTTGTCCTTCAAACTGGTGGCAACATTTGGAAAATGTTTTGCGAGTCTTTGTAGTTAAAACTTATGAGATGTCCTTGAAAATCCTTGAGCTCATCAACACATTTCACCGCTAATCAGATTTCGGAAGATTGACAACTCCAAGTATGGCAAAGAAGCAAAACATCTTCTGGCTGAAGATTAGCCATGGTCGACCATGGCCATCAACCTGATATCTTGCCGCATTTCAAGGCGAGCAAAGCACAAGTCATTTTGTTTAGTCGCAACATTATAATAAACTGGTTCAAAATTGGTTCTTGTGAACTTGAACCTATTGCAACATTTAGGGACAAAAACGTTACATTTCATAATATTTTTACTGTATGGCGGTCATTTCATTTATTCATTCTTCTATAACTGCCTGAAGCTGATCTTGTTTACGTTTTTTTTCATCGTGTTAGATTAGAATTCCTTTCTAATCTGAAGATCAGTCTCTACTAAATATTTTGAAAACTTGATTTGCTTGTTTTCCTTTTCAGAGCAAAGTTGGTTGCCTCTTCGCTAAGCATATTTGTCTTTCTGGTTTAGCAATGGGAGACATTTAAAAGTGCAGTTGAAAACTGGATGTTAACTTCATTGACACATGAAAACAGAAGCAAACAAGCTTTCATAAGACGTAAAAAATGTTTTGAACAAGAGATCAACTCTACAACAAGACAATTTGAAATGACATACACTGATCGCCCTAAGAATATTAAACTGTCAATATGCTTTGCCGGTGTAGAGTTATTTAATGAAATTAATAGTTAAATTATCTTAAGAACATAAGCCAAAAAAAAAATCAATTAAACTTTGACTTTTATCAGTGAAACCAAGAACATTTTTCGCGTTTTCAAACTGTTTTAGTGATGTATTTTTGCTTCGCGGCTCATGTCTGAATCTGAATGGAAAAACATGTGTTATAATGATATGTTTCTGGATATTTATCAGATAATCACTAATTCGCTTTCAAACTTCGAACTTTACATGTGCCGAATCTATTGGTTCTTATATTATAGTTCTAACGTTCATTTATATCAAGTTCTGCACATTTTAAGTTCGACGTTATAACTGGGCCTAAGGGCATCTAGCGTTTCTGCTTACCCTAAGATGGCTGCTTACATCAAATTTAATTGTCGAGTTAGTTACATCATGTTTGCAATCACGAGCATTTACCTTCTGTGGTAGAAATTTATTTCATTTCTCTGCATTATGTAGTAAAAAGATTTAAATTTTCATAAGAAGATCGATGATCAAATATTGATAACTCACAAAAAGCAAAACTAAAGCTTCTAAAAAGGTAAATCCATTTTATACTACACCCCAAAAACATATTTATGCATGCATGTTTGGTATCTTTATGTATATATGCGTGTTTAGAAGGCTGTTTTAGTCAAACCCATGCCAATTGTCGAATTAATCAATTTAGTTATATCTTATTTTCCATCACAGACAACTGCCTTCGGCGGTATAGAATTTTTTTCCGTTCTCCTCATTTTACAGTCAAAATGTTTTGATTGTAGAGTAGTTGCTCGTATTTGAAATTGCAAACCCCCTGAAAAGTAGGCCCGTTTAAAAAACCGTGCTACAGCCGTGCCAAGCTAGCTCAACTCTGGCACGATTAAAGCACGGCGTGTGAAACAAACCTCATTAAGGTCGAGCTAAACGGTCATGTAGCATGGGTCAGCTTGTCGTGCTACCCGTGTAGCCGAAGTACGGCCCAGAGCCCTGGCGCGCCGGCCGAGTTCCCGCCATTTGGGTCACATGACAGTTTTTGTTTTTCTTGAGGAGGAGACTTGTGAGAACTGACTCGATAAAATGTTGTTTTGTTTTTATGATTGTCGAGTTCGTACGGAGATATTCCCGACCCCCTGAAGGGCTGACAAAGTTTTACGGTAAAACGGTAAATTGCAAACTTGCACAGTCTTTCATATATCAGTAAAGCTTGTCAGAATTCACTGCCCCGAGTGGCAGCTATAACCCGATTGTGGCGCGGGTCGGTTTCCGGCAAACGCCATTCTAAAGGCGTACTGAAGTCAAGTTCATTAGAGCGCTTACGGCACGACTGCGTGTTCAGCACGGCATTTGAACTGGTCCTAAAAACATAAATTATTACAGAACTGCCTTTATGTGTGTTCTTTGGAGACCGTGTTATGTTCTTCAGCTTTTTTTGTGACAACTATTTTCTTATAGTTTATTTTGTTTCAACTTTGAAAGGGATCCTTTCTCCTGACTGGATCAACATAGATTAATCAAGGCCTAGTTTCTGATTTTTTTTGCTCACGTTTTGTAATTTTTAGCTTGTTATTAGCATTAACACTCTTCAATTTTTAAGTCTCGATTGACAAAAGAAAGACACGCCACTATAATCAAACAATGATTTCAACAGGAACTATAGTAAAGCAGACACACCTTTTTACCTGTCAACTTTTGACTTTTGTACAACCACGCAAAAACAAATTTTATAATCTTGACATGAACGAGCCCTTCCACACGCAATGCAATAGGTGTAACTTCGGTAAACATTAACCATCGGACAGACACCGTGTACAGACTGTTTACTGTGCTAGAAGATAAGACAGCCTTATAGGTGAGAAAAGCATCACATACAATTCATATTAACTCTATGCTTAAACAAATGCACTTCTTCATGGTTGTACAGTCTCTACTTTTGCTCGCAATTCATTGCAATCCATTCGATCACCCTGGTAAATGACAAAACTTTTAACAACACAGACCTGTAGCCCTAGGTATATATGTGTGTTTAACGACTTCTAAGAAAATGTACGATTATAATGGAAAATGAAAAAGAAATCCTTTTTCTCATTTGAAGATTAAGGTATTTCACCCTGACATCCGGTCTTAACAATTTCTCCTCGGCGAAGCTATTATCAGCGTAGTTCAAATTCCAACTCGTGATGATACACTTCTGTAAACCCATCCATCCAGCCATTCGCAGGTTCGTCTGCCCAGTCATCAATCCACCCATCTGTCTATCCATCCATCCACCCACCCATCCATCCATCCATCCATCCATCCATCCATCAAACCATCCATCCATCCATCCATCCATCCATCCATCCTTCCATCCATCCATCCATCCATCCATCCATCCATCCATTCATCCGTCCATCCACCCATCCATCCATTCATCCATCCAATCACCCACCCACCCATCCATCCATCCATCCACCTATCTACCAACCTACTTATCCATCCATTATTCATCCATCCAACCACCCATCCGTCCATCCACCCATCCATCCATTCATCCATCCAATCACCCACCCACCCATCCATCCATCCATCCCTCTATTGCTTTTCCAAAGTCCACCGACTCTTTTATCCATTCATCTGTTTGTCTATCCATCTAGTTATATCCACCCATTCATCCAATATTTATCCATGACCATTCATTCAACCTTCCATTCATATACCCATTTTGCCATCCATCCATTCATTTGCTATCTGCTTATGTAGAAATTTTCCCAACATGTTTTCCACCTTCTTGGGTTTTAAAATTGTGCTTTTCATTTCAATTTACCACAAAACTATAAGAATCAGTGTTTTGGAGCTTAGTGAAGCAATATGACATAACCAACAAAAATTCCGGTCTTGTTTTTAATTTGCATAATTTTTAGTGCATTAGTTACCGTAATTTCTCTGTTAAGCCCCTTCACGCCTAAATAACTATGCCCCCCAATTCTCTCTGATCAGCCCTCCTTTGGAAGCCAGAAACTTATTAAGCCCCACCTCCCTAAGATCTCCCAGTAAAGACCTCGCCATCGATTACAAATAAGTATGGCTTAACCGCAAGAACAAGCTCGATCGCTATGCAACCAAAAAAGCTCTCCAACCATTAGCCATTATTGTTCTACATTCCGAAAGGTTTCGAAACAATTAACGCACTTGATCTTTTGGTTTTCCGGATACATTCCGCATTTAGTATAGGCACGTACCAAGTGAACTTTAATATTATTGCATTACATTTGAATAGGTATACAGCAGATCTCTAAAAGATTGCTGTGTTGTAGAGCTGCAAAGTTGTGTTAAACGAGTTTTTTGACATAACTGAATAACAACAACACAACGGCTACAGTCCTTCGTTTTGTATCTTGAGAACGATATCAATTGTTTAATGCAGTTTCATGTAATTTCAGTTCTGGGTATCGTTTGAACTCAATCAACATTCATTGGAAGTAAAGTTCTGAAGCTTAACTAGATATCTTGTAGAAAAACCGTTAACTACTGAAAGCGATAGCTAATTGTAGACGTGAACAGTTTGTTGGCGCGGCCCCCTAGAATGACAGAGCGCGCGAATCGAGCGCTAGGGGGAGCTTATACCATACAACGAAAAAATTTTGAATCAGAAGAAAACTCGATATGATACCATAAATAGAATTAAAGCCATAAAATCACGTAGCCATAAATATCTTTTAGTAGCATATGTAGGTTTCTCTGATTATAATGTCACTTTTTTACACCATAAGTGCTTTTGCTGATTATAAAGAAAATTGTTATGGTTTTTTACCTGTGTTTTTTTACTGATTTACAAGACATGAATGTTTCTTCCTATACTATTGATTCATTTACAAAAATAAAAACCGAACAAAGTTTGTGAACATGCTCTATAAACTATATCCGTTAGGCGTGCGTTCAGGTCGGAATCTGCTCACGTTGATTAATCATCTTTTCCATGGTCACGTGACCAACGAACAGTCGTGCTTGAATTGTAAAATTTAATGGAACAAGATGTCTTAAGAACTTTGTTCAGTTAAGTTAGCTACTTGGTATATGGGCCAAAAGCGAAGACTTTGTGACAGTGTACAAGGTAAGGTTAGCAATAGCTTATGTACAGAGGCTGGAGTTTGTGTACCAATTTCCAGCCATTTGCAACTACACTTCCAAGCTACAAATAATCCTTTATTGCATTGAAGTTTAAACATTTTGCTTAGAGATACGTTAGAAAAACAGTTTGCCCAAAGTGTGTATTTAGTCTTTAGATTATAATCTCTATATAACAACCTTAATGATATTGTGTTTCGTGTATAATATAGGTACTAAAAATCAATTTAACAATCACTGAGTCTAGCAAAATATCCTATCTGCATGTCTGTAATAATGCATGGCGAGCTGAAAGTGTACGCTAGATAGCAATCCTACGTACCGACTTGCATGAAGTTGGGCAAATTGATCTTTCACCGCATTCTGGACAGCTTTAATAGATATTCTCAATGAAATACAAGTTGTAAAGAAAGAAAGCAGTATTATGCGAGTGAAATATAACAGAGAAGCAGATCCAGTTGGTAAAACCAGAGTTGCCATGAGTTAACAATTACTTCTTGCAGATTGTATGCGTGCGTTTCCGACACTTACAATGCTAGCTCACAGTTGGTAATGGCAAACAGTTGCGACTCTAATCTTTCGAATAGATAAATCTTTTTTACCCTCTGTTTTACAGCGTTATCGTCATAGTGTTTCGGCACTTTTCATGTCGTGTTGTACGAGTCGAGCTAATATTCTCTTTAACACCAAATGAAATGCAATTGAGAACAACTCCAGGTTTGCGGGACTCATCTGTTATGAGAATCTTGAATTTCTTTCTCCACCTATATATTTATTTCAAAACGTACTTTCCCCTCGAGATTGATGAACTGTTTCAACTTGACTATGAAGCTTTTGATAAATAACAAATGGGTAACTTAACTCAAAGACTTTTTTTTTTGTCTCCAAGATATTTTCAGTTTGATGATGTAAAGTACAAGAATGAGCGGGTGTAAATGCCGCGGGGCAGGTTATATTTTTCACTGACCTATAATCATTTGAATAATGTATTAAATAAGTGTATATAATTAAGTTTTATTAAATGGAGCCGCTTAGTACCAACAAGTTTTGATCTCAAGACTGTATCCACACATGTTGGTTTGTACTGTTGTTGCTTGATACATCATTTATAAAGGAAAAAAATTTAAAAAATTGCTGCGAGGACCAAAAGATTGCACCAAAACTACTACAGGAAATATACAGTATGCAACAAGAGCCAACACAACAACAACAACAACAATAACGGTTCGCAAGCTGTATTAAAAGATCTTGAACTCTTGATTAAAGAGATTGACAAGACTCGTTACCTTGGGATGTTAATGTGAAATGATCAACTTGTTTTCCCATGTAACACGATATGGTATTTTCGTAAAACTTGTCTTGCAATTGCGTTGTGCGGCGACAAGGGAAATTAATTTGTTACACAATACTGAGATCCAACAATTTGAAGAACGTATCTCGGCAGTCGTTGCGAAAGGTATAACCGGAATCTATTTTTGCTGCAACTTGACTCGCAAATATTTTATAAGCCATTGCAGGGGCCAGGTGTTACATACTGCAATAGCTCGTACAACTTCTTTCGCAAATCAATTGCGAGGCGAGCTCCACGAGCCATTACAGCTTGCAGCACATGCACCCCGTGCAATATCTAGAATCGTTGCAAAGCAACTTG
>JAOBAT010132163.1:0-12309 GCA_026413305.1 Hydrozoanthus tunicans | reverse complement strand
TACCTGAAGATGACTTTATAAGTCGAAAACGTTTGTTTTAAACTACCATTTAACTTTTATACCATTTTTGATATTTTTCACCTAGCCGAGTTACTCAGGTTGAGACAACTTTTCATGCTATTCTTTACAAAAAGCAGCTAACCGCTTACACTGTTTTTTATAAGAACAACTTTATAAGAACGAGGCTCAGATTGGCCAAAGTTTAAGAACAAGCTGAGGCTCGGGGCTCGATTGGGCAATTTTTTTTAGCTTTACAAAAAATTGATTCACATTTCTTTTTTTCGGCTTTGAGCCGAATTTTAAAACGTTTTTGGATGGGTCAACACGACAGTTGGTTCGATTTTGTCCGGCGAAGAAATTGAGAGTAATTAATTATAAGTTATGATGTCGCTAATACAGCGGAGTTCTGAGAGAATCAGCAGACGCAACTTGATTTGACCAAGGTAAGAGTTTGAATATGAAACCAATTCTACAATTTCCCAATAGTCACGGGAAATACAAATGCATGTATTGCCGTTTTTTTTCGATTTAAACCACAGATAGAAATAAGAACAAATTCAGTAAAAACAATTTGAGGTTCGAATTGCCAAAAAATTAAGAACAATGAGGCGTGTACACGGTCTACCGCTAAGAAGGGTTATGTCGGGTGTGGAAGACAACTCGGCTAGCCGAGGCGAGATATCTCTTCCTTGCACCCGGGGCATCTCTCTCCATATCTCTCTCCCGGGACAACTCTCTCCGGGAAACCATTTCCCACGGGCACGGTCGCTGGCTCAGCCCGATGACACAGCGGATTCAGTGGTCCCCCCGGTTTCCCCTCCGCAGATTTGGTCCTCTTCACTAAAAGCTTCCAAACTCGAAATACAGTTGCTACAAATTACGATTATGAACCAACCAAATTAAGATTTTGAAACCAACAAGCAAATATTCTTTAGCGTTTATGTTATCGGTCTAAAACCTGTGGAAGCTTATTAAACTCTGTCTCAGTGTATGTTGTTTTTATTCTGGAAGATTGTATTCAATCAATGCCATGCAATGCCTTGTTTTAGAGTTTGTACTGCCATTACTATCTTCGTCATCATCATCGTATATTATTGTTTACTTCGTTATATTTTTGTAAGGGCTTACCGCTGACCAGCCCCATTGTGTAGCCAAATAGACATTATCTATTTATTTTGCTTTCACAATAACGCAAAATGTACACAGTGAGACTGACTACAACTGGCTCCTTTACATGGTAGACAACCCAAACATAAAAACTAGAAAAATGTGATCTGCTAGTAAAAGATTGCAAATGTTAATATGATACTATAAAAAAATGGCTCTTTTATGTCTTTGATAAAATAACCAATACTACTGATTTCTTAATAACAAATTCTGTGTCTTTCAAATCATCTTTTTATATTCAATACAAAATTTCAAACGTTCTAACTTTGTTATTATCATTATCATTATTATAATCTTCCCAGGAGGGATGTAATTATTGTCGTATTGAATATCAAAGAAATTCTTCATATCCAAGAGAACAGCCATCTCTCGATAAGCAGGTTCTTCATGTCAGTTTAAATCTCTTTATGTAATGGTTAATTTTCTTTTGTTCTATTTACATTTATTTAGCTTGAATTTCAAAAAATAATATTACACATTGTACTTGCCTTCATGACTTACAGTAGCCAAAACTTTATAAGCAACCTGTGTACATTATTTCACGACAACTGAAGATGATCGTACGATGCCGATCAAAACAAGTTTGGTAAAATAAAAAATGGTGCCCTGTTTCTTAAAACGGCTAAAAACTAAAATGTGTTTTAAAACCTAGTAAAGAATGAGCAAAACTATAAAGTAACGTTCAAGTTGTCAAAATGATCGAAATTTGCTTTTGCTCTCTTTTTTCTACGCACATGGTAGACAGTACAATCCGCCCATGCAACGTGCAGTTGCTCTATTCCTCCTTTCATCCATTTCCGTCGTCGTCTTTGTTAAAGCGACTAATTGCTTCCTTCCCGCAGTGCATTGGCGCACAGCTCTCAACGATCAATAAGATTTATTGCCAAAGTCGCCATAAGCTCTGCTTTCAAGTATTATCCTGTGCTAAAGGATAATCCGCTCAAGTGCTGTTCACCTCGCCGACCTAATGTATATTTTAAAATCCTTTGTCTACCGACCGTATTAGTCGTTTCAACATGTTGAAGATGTTTCAAAGTTTGAGAAACCTAGCCGCCGGATTCAAACATAATCGGGATTTTTCACAGAAGAACTAACCAGACTATCCGAATAATGTACACCTTTTTGAAATCTTAGCGAGATTGGTAGACTGAATAAAAATCTTTTGATCGCTGGTATGTAACCCAAATGTGACTAGATTGTTTAAAGGAATCGTTGCCAGATCGACACAAGCTGTTCCAAAGTGACAGATTTGTGTTTTATCTGGGACTCTATCTCTTCGTATTTCAACATCAGACATTTTCAAAACTTAAAGCGAGCAGTCAAAAAGTTGAAAGCAAGGCATGTTTCAGCGGGAACCGGATATCGAGATATTCAAAAGTCCTGTTCGTGGATCAATATCTTCAATATCTGCAGTTTTCCTGACGCGCCAAAAGTTTCTTAGTGAGCGGCAAGGAAAACACGTCACAACATCTACACTCTTTTTTATATAAGAATAATGTTTTAAGGACCGAAGTTGTATATTTGTATTTTTTGGCCGATTTTAGGCTGAAAATGTTCTTACGAATATTCTTAGTGTCGGCGGGAGTATCGGTGGCAAATAATTTTCCTTTTTAATGTGATTGAGTGTTGCTCTCGCCTGTTGGCGCCTCTATGATTCCCTTTGGCTTTTCTTTTGCTGCTTGTCGGTGCTTCAAGAAAATACCGCCTTTTTAGTTTAAAGTTAGTAGTTAGCTATATGACCCGGAAAACAAAAAGGTATTCAAAGCTGGGCTTTGTTCAGATACTATAGTAATGTGATGTTTTTCAAACATGCAAATTGTTATTCTTGACAAAATCTGAGCCTAAGCATTCTTAAAATATTCATAAAATTTAGCCACTTTCAGCCACAATATTCTTAAAAAGTATAATCCTTTAAAAAACGAGTGTATATTACAACTTCAAAACGATGAAATGTGGAAAACTGAAAATGTCTGATGAGGAAATCGGAAAACTTGTGTCTTGAAAGCCTGCCAAAACGATAAAGTTCTATGCTGCTTTGTTTGTATTACAGGGGTACCTTTGCTTCAGCAGATAACACTTTTGTCAAGTAACCACCGATACGTAAACTTTAATCCCACTCAAGACTTGTAAAAATGTTTTTAGTACTAAAAATTATAATAAGGCCCAGACCAAAGAAACTTTTTAACACCTCGTGCGATCCTTAAGTTTCACACTGCCAAATAATAATAATATTGATAATAATACTGATGGTGTCAAATAAAGCTCCATTCACATAATAACAAAAGATAATTGCAATGGACCTCCTTTGTTCCCTCGTTATAAAGACAAAATCAACTAGTTGAAATAAAGAAGAGTTATCTAAAAGTATTACTTTTTCGTACTTTGTAATTGTCACGAGACAGTTTGACTGTCAAAAATTACATTATTACTCATCATTCTATAGACCAATGCATACACTGAGTATATCGCAGCGTTGCATGGAAACGCCCTCAAAAGTGTCGGGCCGAGTCCCTTATAAAATACTCCTAAACCTTCATTTCTGTAGCTTTTGAGTGCACAGTCCGTAACATTTTTATAAACAAACTTTCTTCTATTTCCGTCCGCTTGCATTCGTGACTTTATCACATCCAGGGGAAAAGTAGAAAACCACGAGATCATTCCTCCTAAGCCGCCCGCACACATGAGCCTGAAAGTTCCCAGTTCAGATGTTAATTCGCCCGGCTTTGTGAACCATTCTGAAATCATTTCAATTGCGCCAAAGTACACTGCAAATCCCGGCACATCACGAAAAAACGTGACGCTTGCACCTTGAAACCAGCCTTTAAATCCATTTTCAACGTAAAGTTTTCTGAGACAATCCAATGGACCTTGATATAAAGTCCGGCTTGTTCTTTTAGCTATAAAGTATATAGTTTAAAATTAAAAACCCTACAAAATATAGCTAAAAACCTAACCATTTAAATATTCATGTAAATTGACACAAAGACTCTCTTTACTCAGACTTACGTGAAGCTATCGGCAAACATAAAAAACAAATGAAAGTATTTTAAGGGTAGCAACATAATTCTAAACAGCAAGCCGGAAATTAACTTAAATTTTTTCGGGTGAATGTTAGTTCTAGCGGAGAATACACACCGAAAAATTTACAATTAAGTAAGGCTGTGGAAAGAATTCACCTTAGAGTTGTTTTTCTTAATAATGGAAGAGATCCGATTGGATATTGCTATAAGCTAAAGCTAAGTTTTTTCTCGAGCAAAGTTTTCCCTAGTGCTAAGCGGATGAGAGTCTTTCACTCCCATTGGACAAAACACTAATCCATCGCAGGTTAGCCCCCAGCAGAACTGGTACTCATCTATACAGCTGAGTCGACTGGAACAAAGTCAGGTAAAGTGTCTTTTTCAAGGATGCAAAGTCCCGCCGACTTAATATTGTTACATTACTGGCGGGGAGCGAGCGGGAAAGATCAAACGAATCCTGCAATCTGATTGGTTCCGTAACCTTGCCCGTGGTCAAATGCCGACAGCGACTTAAGGCCCTGTTACATGAGGCAATTTTCTCAGCAACTTGCGACGCAACGCCGTAGAAAATTTCGAGTGTAACATCCCTCTCTGCAACTTGCTACGCAACGAAAAATTGCGAAGCAAGTTGCAGAGAAAGTTGAACCAATTTCTACTTTTCGCAACGTTGCGAAGCCAGTTGCAGCGTGTAACATATGCTTTGCAAACTACTTCGCAACAAACTGTCGCTGTCAACGCGAAAAAGCCAATCAAATCAGAGTATTGTAGTTACGGCACGCGCCGGAGTAAACAAAGATGGAGGAAGTTGGTAGAAAGGAAGTAAAGCTAGGAGAAAACGAGAAAGTTGAGCTGTTAAACTATTTGAAGGAGCGGCCGTGTTTATGGAAAAGCGGAAACTGGACGAGACAAGAACGACAGAAAGCGAGTAAAGAGCTGTGCGAAAAGTTCGAGCAGACAGCGGAGGCATTAAAGAAAATCGTTCACTCGCTGCGAACTTCAATTCTGCGCGAAATTAAAAGAAGCCCAGACAACGAACGAGATCATTGCAATTGTGAAAAAAATTGCCCGCGTCTGACATCTCACAGCAACTTGCAATTTTCCGTTATCGTCAACATTGCGTTGCAAGTTGCTGAAAAAATTGCCTCTTGTAACACGGCCTTTAGTGGCAAGCAAAGATGACTAAACTCAAAATTTTCTTTTTTTAGTTTTGCAAGTCTAAGCTTGTAAAAAGTTAACTTTTTGAAACACGTTTTAACCTTACGAGTCCAACACGCTAACCGCTCGGCCACTGTGCCGCCGACCGATTATTGTATATTATTTTTCTTTCGGCGAGCGAGCGGGAAAGATGAAACGAATCCTGCAATCTGATTGGTTCAATGACCTTGCCCGCGGTCAAAATACTGACAGCGACTTAGTGACAAGCAAAGACGTCAAAACTTAAAACTTTCATTTTTGTTTAATTTTGAAAGTCTTTGATTGAAAAGCGTTAACATTTTGAAACATTTTTCAACCTTAGGATTACGAGTCAAACACGCTGACCGCTCGGCCACTGTGCCGCCGACTGCATATTATTCCATTAATTTTTTTCTCGGGGTGCGAGCAGGAAAGATGAAGCGAATGTTGCAATCTGATGGGTTCAATGATCTTGCCCGTGGTCAAATACCGACAGCAAGGTGACAATACTTAAAACTTTCTTTTTTAGCCTTAGGATTACGAGTCAAATCCGCTGACCGCTCGGCTACTGTGCAGCCGACTGGATAATATTACATTATTTTTTTCTCGAGTTGCGAGCGGGAAAGATATAACGAATCCTGCAATCTGATTGGTTGCGTTATCTTGCTCGTGGTCAAATACCGACAGCGACTTAGTGACAAGCAAAGGCGTCTCAACTCCAAACTTTCCATTTTATTTAGTTTTGCAAGTCTTAGCTTGTAAAGCGTTAACTTTTTGAAACATGTTTTAACCTTACGGGTCGAACACGCTAACCGCTCGGCCATTGTGCCGCCGACTGAATATTATTACATAATTTTTTCCTCGGGGTGCGAGCGGGAAAGATGAAACGAATCCTGCAATCTGATTGGTTGCGTTATCTTGCCCGTGGTCAAATACCGACAGCGACTTAGTGACAAGCAAAAATGACTTAATGCAAAACTTTCAATTTTACTAAGTTTTGCAAGTCTTAGCTCGTAAAGCGCTAACATTTTGAAACATTAGGATTACAAGTCGAACACGCCAACCACTCGGCCACTGTGCCGCCGACTGAATATTATTACATTATTTTTCCCTCGAGGCGCGGGCGGGAAAGATGATACAAATGCTGGAATATGATTGGTTCAATAATCTTGCCCGTGGTCAAAAACCGACAGCGACTTAGTGACAAGCAATGATGACTATATTCAAAACTTCCAGCTTTATTTAGTTTTGAAAGTCTTTGATTTTAGAGCGTTAACATTTTGAACGTTTCTTAACCTTAGGATTACGAGTCGAACGCGCTAACCGCTCGGCCACTTTGCCGCCGACCGAATTGTTATACTATTTTTCTTTCGACGCGCGGGCGGGAAAGATGAATCGAATCCTGCAATCTGATTGGTTCAATGATCTTGCCCGCGGTCAAATACCGACAGTGACTTAGTGACAAGCAAAGATGATTCAACTAAATACTTTCATTGTTTTTAGGTTTGCAAGTCTCAGCTTAATATTTTGAAACATTTAAAAAAAAAATTTTTACATGATATTCGACAAATAAAGTTCTCATAGTGACAGTAAACTTTAATATTCTGCTGAACGAAGACAGTCTGAACGTACGCCTTAAAAAAACATTAAAAACACAGGGAAAAAACAAACAAGATGTTTGCTGGCCAGGAGATCCGTAACGAGAAAAACTGTGCCCTCGATCTATGTACGAACATCGTCCTCCGGCCTCGGTCCTTACGCAAGCCTTCTGGCAAAGGTTTTCTCAATACGGATCTCCAGGCAAATAACACAAATTTCGGTACCATTATTTAACAAGTACTCGGCGAAGGTAGAGTGATATTTGGTGCATAATTTATTATCTAGATATTTACTGACCCTGAGGCAAGTAATTGTTTTAAAAGTAAAATTACTCAGGTGATTTGCAGAGAATCATTTGCTCAGTGGCGTGTATTGACATCTGAATCATATGCATTTTCATCCGGAATTTTATCTTAATTAGCAGAATTGTCATAGGAGTATTGCATTATCTTTGAAAAGCGTTATGCAAACGTTTCGCTTTTCAGAAAAACGGATTTTAAATTTTCCTCCTAAAGATCCACAAAACGTGAGGTAGCCATTTTGAAATTAATTTGTTCATATGTCAACTATAATCACCTTGCACAAGGCCCGGGGGGGGGGGTGGAGGGGGAGCGAGGGGGGAACTCCCTATATTTGGATGTTAGGTATGACCATCATATTTTTTAGGGATCAAAATTGTCAGTCTGGTATTTTTTAGGAGTTGTTAAAAGAAATCCTGTAGTAAACCAAGAATCTGGTATTTTTTAGGATTGAAAAACCCCAAGCTATTACTCTGCTTGCAGTCCCTTGTTTTAGCAAATGTGCATACTGATTGAAAGTTAAAACGAACATATCATGAGGAACCTTTTCATTGATCCACTAGCTATCAAGGGAAAATTGATATTTTTTAGGGTTATTTTAAAATCGACAGGTGTTTTCCTTGGGGGGTATTCTATTACCCCTTGGAATTTTTTAGGTTATTTTTGTGACTTTTCCAACGGTCATCCCTACCCTTTTGACCCTGAGGTACCCCCCTCAGGGCACAAGGTGGTTCTAGCTTGCATTTGATACATCAACCTCTACCAGCGAGGGCAGTGAAAACTGAGTAATTCTATTAATAACATTTATTATAGAATTGTTTTAAGGGTTAATTTCAAACACCAAATACATGATGTATATCTTACCATCTGTTTGCATTTGTAGCTTAATTTTTACAAGGTCTGTAGGACAAATAACTGCAAGCTGTACAAATCCTGATACAGCGCCAGCGACTGCCACGTGGTATATGGCATATCTACCGTCATCCCTTGCAGTGAATAGCTTGAGTGTGTTGCCATAGGAACAGAAGAGTAAAGCATTTTGCAAAGCAACAGCTGCCAAAGGCGGTGCCATACCTTTGTATAGTCCAAACACCTAACATGGATTAGCAAGAACTTTATTTCATGGAAATTTAGAATCCACAAAAAAAGACATGAATTATATTTTTAAGAGGTTGTTCAGTCACACAACAGTCGCAAAACTTTTCTTACTGTTTCATGTTTAATGATGGATCTGAAGACTCTCCAGCTCTTGGCCTGATGCACCTGGGAGCTAAGAACATCTTGGGCTTGCATTCGAACCTGAAACAAAGAATCAAATGTGTTTAAGAACAATAAATCCAAAGTCTAACACTGCCACCTATGGAGACCGATACTTTTCTGTTGCTGCCCCTAAACTATCGAACTCCTTCCCAAACGATTTCTGTTTCATTAATAGCTTAAGTGCTTTTAAATCAAGTATTAAGACGGGGCTTTTTAGATCCCCTCTCGATCTTAATTAATGGCTATTCATATTTTTTGTTTTTCATGATTCATTATAATTATATCTATTGTGTTTATTATTATTATTTTTATTACCATTATTATTAATATTAAAAAATTGAAACTGGTGATTTAAAAAGGACTTATATTATAAGACCTTTTAAAAAAGCTGCAGTTTCTAGTGAATCACTTGTTATTGTATTAAATACAAGTCGTGCACTTTAATAAGCCAAAGAAAGAAATACGACATGTACACTTAAACACAAATTTAGAGTTCAAAATTTTGAATTATGATAAATAAAATCAATAAGTATGTGTATCAAAAAAACTGCAATATTTGCTTTTAAATTTCAAACACAAAGAAGAACTAGAAAAAAATTTATGGTGCTTTCTGGAGGGTTAAGTTACCTTGAGGGTGTCCAAAGGTTGTGACACAATCACTCCAGCACAGCCTGTTCAGTTAAAAATATTAATGCACTCGTCCAAGTTTAGACCATGAAAGAGAAATCCAACCTTGAAAAGTGGGAAACAACCCACCTACCCCTCCCCTAAACCTAAAGCTATTAAACCTAGCTCCAACCTTGACTCTAAAGTAAATGACCCGCCTATCTCTCCCCTAAACCCTAAAGCTAAACCTTATCCCAACCTTGACTCTAATTAAGTTAAAAACTAAACTAAAAGCTAAGTTAATGACTTACCTATCCCTACCATAAGCCTATAGCTACCTTGACTTTCAAGTGAAAGACCATGGCACCTACCCCTCCCCTAAAAATAAACTTCATCCCAGATTTGACTCTTAAGTCAATGACCCACCTATCCCACCCCTAAATCTAAAGCTAAAGCTAAAGCAAACCTTGGCCCAGCTACCCCCCTCCCCCCCAAGCCTAAAGCTAGACCTAATGACTTTCAAGTGAAAGACCATGGCACCTATGTAGGCCTTGGCAGATTGTTCTCCTAAAAGTGGCATATTATGCTAGCAGTGCTCAAAACTTTGCCAAATTATACCAGAATTCCCAAATTATGCTCCTGATTTCCGAAATTATGCTCACAAAATGAAGTAGGTTCTGTGCATATAGACGTGCAATAATGACACCAAATTATGATGTTTTTCAAATAAACTGTTGTTGTTGTAAATTTATTTGTGTTTCATGTTTTATGGCAGTTGGTCTTGGCCCTTGGCTGCCCAAATCAGCTGCTCGCATCTCTAAACTATTTGTAAAATGCATTCAACGACTTAACGATCAAATTTGTAGATACTGACTGAACCAAACTAACTCAAACTGGGAAACCAGAGTGCCAGGCCCAGACTCCCCCAAAATGTTAACCGCACACGCAAAATTCGCTAAAACTGAGAGGCCAAGTAACTAAGCATGTCAGAACAAAACCAAAACTACTTTTAAATTTAATCTATTTATGTGGAAAGAACAACATACTAACTACATTGCAAAATTTGCTAATTTTGCTGTGGCAGTGCTCATTTAAGAAATTATGCTTTTTCCTCCAATTATGCTAGCACAATCTGCCAAGGCCTACACCTACCCCTCCCCTACTACTAAACCTCATCCCAACAGCTCTAAAGCTAATGACCCACCCACCCCTCCCCTAAACCCTAAAGCAAAACCTAATCCTATTATCCCCTATATCCCTGGCTAATTTTTTACTTGGTGCAAACAAGTTCCTTCTTCTCCCTTCCCCTTCCTCCCTCTCAGCAACAAAGAAACACATGATCACTTAGGTTGTTTTTAAGTTTGCAAATTGCATGCATTTTGATTATCTGACTTCCAACCTGGAGTTGCTTGCCAAAAGCCTGTGAAGTGAAATTTGCTGTTCGTCAGCCTTTAAAATACCTTACCTGAAACCCTGAAGCTGAGTACTTTATCAAAGGGACAATAGGCCTTATGCCTGTTTACGTCAAACACCCCAAGCCTCAATTTCAAATCACAAAAGTGTGAATATTTTCATAAATCAAATCCCAAAGCATCCACAAATGAAAAGAATTCCTTCATGAATGCGGTTTGCACGTGAAAAATACTCGCACCTATTTCTTGAATGTGAGGCTTGGAGGTGAAATTGACTAGTTTGAGGTCAACATGCTTTAGGTCTATTGGCCATAGTATTATGCATTGCTAGCTGCAGCCATCAGGCTAGAAGAGTTTGCACCTATAGATAAATTGCTCAACTAAAGAATGTAAGTAATTGATTTAGGTCAGAGCAATAAGTGAATAAACGAATAAGTATATAAATAAACACCAATAAAGAAAGTGAATACTAAAATAATAAGCTCAGTAAAATATGATAATAAAAATAATTAAGTGAATCAAATTAATAGAAAAAAGCTGTTTATACTGAATAGAAAGGGTCTACTCATATTAACATTTAATACCTTAGGCAAAAGGATTGTCTTATATTTTTTGCATACGTACCTCCGAACCAGCCCGCCACAAACTCGTGTAAAAATGAGGCCATTGCTTACTGCAAGGATTGGGCAACTCGTTTTGGTGAATGCCTGTTCTCGACCGAACGCTTTACTTTCTTGACGGAGAGCCTGGGTTCTACTCACCACTGTACTAGCCATGGACAAGGTATGAGATTACTCTTTAATTTAGATTCAATAATAATAGAAGTTTTGATAGCAAGCTGTTGAGATAAACTTGGAAAACATGCTCTAGTTTTAGCATTTTCCTCTTGTAACAGCTTAGTAAATAGAAGACTCCATCACGTACAACACGGGTGTTCGATTGTTGCTCCTTTTCGACTGTACTTTTGTTGCGAGTGTTCGATTTGTTGAGTCTTTCTGATCTTGGAAACTCTTCAGCTTGCACGGAATCTTATCTTTTGGGTTTCTTCAAAGGATTGTAATAAAAACGGTTTACATATCTTGATTTGCGAAGCTTAGTCCTGGGTTTAATACGATGCTTAAGAATCATGGTCAGTCGATGGTCACTTCTGTCAGTTCTGATTGTTTT
Organism: Hydrozoanthus tunicans; assembly: GCA_026413305.1. Lineage (NCBI taxonomy): Eukaryota > Metazoa > Cnidaria > Anthozoa > Zoantharia > Hydrozoanthidae > Hydrozoanthus > Hydrozoanthus tunicans. The sequence goes on along the minus strand of JAOBAT010132163.1, from coordinate 609 downwards.
CGATTTTTTTACAGATTAAGAGTTATTACTAAACGATTTTTTTCATGAAACACAAACTTACAGGACGATGTCCAGTTGTGTTGTAAAAACGTGGTCTATTACATATCAAAATTCGACTTGCGTGAAAACTTAGCTAGCTAGCCACGTGGCATGCAAAGCCACAGGCAGACCAAAATATGTCAGGTCAATACTCGCCCTAGCTATAGCCACTCGTCTAGTCTCCTTTGCAGTGGTCGTGACTTCCATTCCCTCCCCCTGACATTCGTGAGGAAGGGAATGAAAGCCGCAATGGCTGCCAAGGAGACTGTGGTCTGCCAGTGAAGACTTGGTGAATGTTATATTAGTCCTAGAAGCTGGTAATTTCGACAAACAGTGAAAAACTGCCAACCTTAGCACCCTCAACTTAAAACAAAGGGATCGATATTCAAAATTATATTTTTTCAAAAGAAAAAATTATGATTAGCTGCATGGCTTCATTATGATTTGTTTAATTAGTTTCATTGTGTATCAATAAATGGGTGGCAGAACTGTGGAAAGGGGGGATGGGAATAGCACTGTCCTCTTACTAATTTGGTTTGGGGGCTAGCCCCCCCCCCCCCCCCTGCCCCC
>JAOBAT010132141.1:0-12309 GCA_026413305.1 Hydrozoanthus tunicans | reverse complement strand
GGGCTTAAAGAGAATAAACTTTGTTTTACTGATGTTAAGCGTTAATCTATTCACTCTAAGCCATTCTGAAAACTTAAAGATTTCTTGATTTAACAGTTCAATTAGGTGCTTAGGGTCTTTATGTGAGAAAAAAAAGGTTTGTATCGTCTGCAAATAATATTAACTTGGCTACTGATGAAACATTACAAATATCATTGATGTAAATTAAGAAGAAAAGGGGTCCTAAAATTGAGCCTTGTGGGACTCCAGAAATTCATTAATCCTGGTATTTGCAAGTTTTGATGTTAAAGACTTGAAAATGTTGTTTATCAGCGATTTATCATGAACCAACTCCGACTGCACTATAGATGAAACAAGTGCATGAAAGTAATCTTCAAGCCTCTCATTGTTTGTTACAGAGGTCTGACACATGTCAATACATTTGGACGGAAACTTTATTAGATTATTATCGGTAGCAAACTCTCGCACCTCGTCATCGACTGACCGTAAAAACGGAATTAGTTCTGTTTTTGGGAATGTCAGATTACGTTCATCTATATTCTTCAAATGTCTTGAAACATAGTATTTGTCATCTAAAACTAGTGATGTTAATACCCGTAATTCCGAATTCATCTCCATCCTCCTTTTTTTTAACGGTTTGGCACGCGAGGCTTTTCCTTGAAGTGTTTCTTGTCTGAGTCTAACCATTTTCTGCAGAGCAGCACTGCAATAGCGAAACAAAATATCGTCGCTTTCTTTTGAGATTAATGATGCAGCGTTATTAACCGCGGTAGACCGCTTGGCCTCCTTTTTCTTTCTAATTTTTTCGTGTATTTCATGGTAAACCATGTCATGAATGACACTAACAATACAATGAATGTCTTCCACAGAAACACCGATATCCCCTGAGTTGCTTTTCCACTTGAAAGTTTCCCATTACTTTCATCCATGCGCACGAAAATGCAGCTTTCCTATCCCTATAATCTACTGTTTTAAAAACGTCTTGAGTCAAGGTAGAAAATTTTCTACAGAAACCATAGACAAGTAACTTGAAATTTTTCTCCAGGTCTTTACTTGTAAAGTGCTCTGCCAAGCACTTTCGAGACGGATACAGCGCATTTCTTGCTACCTGTTTCAGACAAACTCGGACCTTTTCAACAACATTTTTAGCTTCCTCAATTGAGAATACTCATTCTGGTAGTTCTTCTATTTCTTGTTGGTTCAAGGATGGATTTGTTCTCCTTTTGACCAGTGGCTGTGACGCACCACTTGAATTTGTACTCCCAGTGGGCTTTTTTGCGCTTGTTAAACTTTCTCGTATTATCACTGTCAGTGTCACTACTTTCACTTAACGATTCCGGTTCAGAAAAATCCTCGTCACTAGAAAAATCAGAACATTCGCTACTACTACTACTTCTCTCTTCGTTCGCCCTATTGTTGTCATTCATGGTAAGGTCACGACAAAGTCCTCTGATTCGCTGAAATTGCGCGCGGGTTGGAAGCTAAAAATAGCTGGGTCTGCTACTCTGATGGGAACAATGTTAATAGTGTAAGATGGACGCTCCTAGTTATGGGCTCCTGACTGGACCTACTCCACAGTATGGCAGCTTCTAAAGAAATTTTGTTTTGGACTCCCAAAGGAGAGATGTTGTACAAGAACAGACGCATTCCTGTGACAAATATGGCCGAACTCTGTGAATTTATTCTTTTGCCGTACAGTCCCGAAGTCCCAAAGCCGAGAGCACTAAACACTTTTCTGGACGGTATTGCCGAATTGGGAATTAACAAACGCCTTGTTAAAAGCAAAAAGGTAATGGCCGAACTGATTGCGAAAGAAAATTCTATTCAAAGTGAAGATGAAACAGAGGAAGCTAGAAAGCGACTCAGAAACATCAAGTCAAGACAGTGAAGAAAGCGAATCATCAAGTCCAAGCAGTGAGCAAAGTAGTGGCTCGGACAGTGAAGAAGCCGAACATCCTGCTAAAATTGTAACAGTCCTGATAAGTGCCATATGATAGTCATCTCATGTCCACATTGTCGCTGGAAAGAGGGGTTCGTTACACCGCTAACTAGCATAGAGTGTGAGATCTGTGACGGCAGATTTGGTCAAAACATTAATTGCTTACGTGATTTGTTTCAACTGTGCAATGCTTGCGGATTTTTAACTCATACTGACGTTAAGTCGAATTTTGAACAACACTTTGAGCCCGGGAGCTATAACGACCACACTAAAAGTGACAGTGAAGAATAATTATTTCTTGTGTATCGTGTGGGCATTTTATTTATTCTGTATGCAACATTTTGACAATATAAAAGGTTGTTGAGTTAACTTCAGGACGAGAGTTTATTGAACTTAGTCAGTGGGAAAACAATAAATTTCGGTATTTGAGCGAGTCGAGTTATATATCAGTGATTTCATTTTACCCTGTATGTGACATGTAAGGGCAATATTATTTGCTTTGGTATACTGTCTGAAACCTTAAGTGACTCTGATACAGTATAGCACATCTAATATATTTCTGAAAGCGTCAGTTTGTCCACTAAAAGTCTCGTGAAGCTAACCTAAGATTCCGAGTCAAATAAAGATTTTTTTTCGTTCGTAGTACATCAAAGATCAGTTATCATTTTACCGACTGAAGTGAATCCGATTTTTTGTTTTGAATATTTAATTGTTGATTGTTTTGTACCAACCACTGGACTCCTGGTACATAATTTTTCATAATCAAATCATACTTTGTGCATAGCACAACTCACAGCTACTTTGCAAAGGAGACTTTATAGGCCGATTATTTAAGCCCAGCAGAAGCTAAACCACATTTCCCCTCTACAAGCTTTGTTCATAAATGTCTAGACTGACTAGAGAGATATAAGGGGCGACTGGTTTTTGTGAAGTAAGGCGTAAAAGTATCACTCCAACAGCGGGTGTAGTAGTTGAGTGTAAGAGGCTCAAATTAACGTACATATCATAAGTGTGACGAAATGAACTAAGTCCGTGTTCTTTACTCTATTTCGGGTTTTTTTTTGGTTGAGAAGCGATCTCAATTTTAAAAAGAGCGACAGTTTATTTGAATAATTATTCAGTATTTGAAATTAATGTTTACTGAACCAATATGCATGTCTAATTAGTCTTCTTTATTACAAATCACCCGAGTGTGAAAATAATCTATTCTACACGCAAACTTAATCAAATCAATTTGTCTTTGCCTGTATTGTCTTGTGGTTGAGCGCTCTGCAATCAAAACTGAGCGTTCATGGTTCAAATCCGGAATTTGGGCAAGAAAAAAAAACTTCAGAAAATGTTTCAGTTGTAGTAAAATGACTGTAGACTGATTCTTAATACCGAAATAAAAGTTTATAAAAAAAAGACCGTAGAAATAACGGGGAAAAAACACTAAAAAATGTAAGGAAAAAAAACTAACCTGAGCGGAAATCGAACGGAGTTGCCGCCCACAAGGGATAAAAAAAACACAGCCGAATTCTTCTGAGACTAACGCAACTCCCCTAAACAGCTCAACGTTAACTCTGCCCCAGATTTATAGTAGCAAAATGACAACTCCAAACAGTATTAATTGGTTTAAGCACTGAATCTGGCGCGCACACGAAAATATAAGGTTAAGATACATTTAAAAGGAGGGGTCCAATTTAAAGATTGACTCATTCCCCTTTCTCTTTTTCTTTTTCTTGGATGCCTAAAGTTGCTCATTAGTATGGATGCCTGAAGTTGCTCATTAATATGGATGCCTGAAATTGCTCATTAATATGGATGCCTGAAGTTGCTCATTAATATGGATGCCTGAAGTTGCTCATTAATATGGATGCCTGAAGTTGCTCATTAATACGGATGCCTGAAGTTGCTCATTAATATGGATGCCTGAAGTTGCTCATTAACATGGATGCCTGAAGTTGCTCATTAATATGGATGCCTGAAGTGGCTCATTAATACGGATGTTTTACATTCCTAACATTCCTGAAGTTGCTGATATGTTACCTTACAGTTTAACAATGTCGATTAGAACCTAGCAATGGAGAAACCATAGATAATTTAATGAGTAGATCCAACATTTACACTTACAGCTTACGCAGTTGTGTAAGGTTGTTAAAGGCTCCTTCGGGTATTGTTGAGATTTGATTGCTATAGAGGTACCTACACTCGTCCAAGTAGAGACCAGAAGGGTAGTTAGATTTACCATAGTTAAAGGATCAATGCCTTAACTGATATTAATTATAGTTAATGATTTGGTGAAGAAAGAGAACTCAGTTCTACCAGGGAGGTGCGAGTAGTGGCAATCTGGGTGGCTGATTTTGTTCAGTTACTTCACCTTCAAGCATTTCTGCTGCACGTAACAAATCACTTACACCTTTTAACCTTTTTTGTAAAGGATCATTGTTTTCTCTTTCAACCTATGAATCAAGAAAAAACATATCAAATATTTACTCAAAGAAACTCGAGCTCTGTGGGATGACTAAATGATATAGGCCAAAAAAAATCCAGAAGCAATATATGTACCTTCATTTTATTGTCATTCTCCTTTCGTTTGTGTGGCAAATTTTTGATAGCTTTTTTTCGCTCACAACGTACATAGCCAGCCCGTTTTTTCCTTTTACCGATCCCAGTGACACGGAGCATTCTTACTTCTACAGAAAAAACAGCATTCGTGTTATGAGTGATGACCAATACATTACATAACTTGTAGACATTAATAGTAACAGTATTGCTTTCAATCGAAGCTTATTCATGCTTCTACCTTACATCAAAAGAGTTATAAATGCTAAAAACAACACACAGAAGGCCTAAAATAAGCTAGCAAACTTAAAAGATACCCAGAAAATAACGAGTGGTCCCGAGTCCATTCTACTTTTTCTTGTTTGTAAATTGAGCCATTTTGACCTTATCGATCGATTCTGCTCGACACTAGACAAATGAACGTGTCCTTGTTTCCAAGTATTCTCGAACATATATGGTACGTTAACAACAATGGTAGCTTTAAAAAGGGTTTTAAGTACTAACAGTGGTTATTATTAGTCTATATATCTTTTATACTACGAGGAAATTGTACCGAAAATCACGAGTATTTTCATGCCTCGTTGTTTTAGTGTCCTCACACTTCTCTTTGTTTGGAAATCGAGCTGCTGAATTTGAAGACCATATTTCGGCTTATCGCTACAATTTCATCTCAATATTTCTTCTCATAAACATTGCCAATTCGATTCTTGATATCAAATAGAGCGATCAAAGTCATGTTGTCAGTAACCGAACCAAATCCAATGAAAATGCGAGCGCGTTGTTTCAACCACACGATCAGATCGAGCCATTGTCTCCGCTGAGAGCTTTTCGACATATACATGTTTGAAGTTAATATTCCTGCGCAATTTTACATGAAGCAATAAACTGAACGCAATAATATACGCTTACATAACTCTTAATTCTAAATATATCATCAAAAAGTCCTGGAATAACGTAGGAGCCGAAATATCTGTACCTATTTAAGAGTCCAAAACAGTATTTGCACTCGCAATGCAAGCGACTATGGTTTGGAAAGTTTATTTCATGAACAACGATAAAATATAAACCCTTACACCTCAAATAATCAAAGTAAACATAAATAGGACTTACCTTTGATAAGCAACTCGCTTCTTGTAGTTCTTCTAGTCAGAAAAAACGCTTTCTTGGGGAGAAAGTTTATGTGATACGAATTCTACGCGAAGATGATTTGCAATGGATGTCAGCAGGGTCTTTTGCCAAGAGCGAAACGAACATTGAAAAGGCAATTGACCAATCAGAGCGCAGAGGCAGGGTAATTAGCATACAGTTGCGTCTCCATCTCACTCGCACCTCCCTGGTTCTACAAAGATTTTATCGCATCCTGAAATAAAACTATTTTAAAACATGCTAAATTAGGTCGTTTAAAGATCGTCAATTGTTGTCAGCTAGATTAAAATATCGATCAAAGCATAATATCTTGTAGAGTTAAGTTAATCAAAAGAGGAGTCAATTACTTTTTTTCATAATTATGCTAATTTAGATGATCTAGATATACAACACGATTTTTTTTCCTCATTTTCATTCTATCATTGCGACCAATATGTTACCTTACAGTATAACAATGTTGATTAGAACCTAACCATGCAGAAACCATAGATACTTTAATGAGTAAATCCAAAATTTACACTTACAGCTTACGCAGTTGTGTAAGGCTGTTGAAGGCTCCGTCGGGTATTGTTAAGATTTGATTGTTACTGAGATCCCTAAACTCGTCAATGTGGAGATCAGAAGTTTTGTTAGATGTACTCAGTACCCTACATATTACTAACAACTAAACATTAACTACCTTTATGTTCAATGGAAATATTTCAACAAAGACTGTAATAATACTCCACAATAAAATTAACGCATATTTCAAAAACACATGAAATCAAGCTAGCTCTCTCAGAAATACATAAAACTGCTTCCATTCCTCGGTTGTAATATCAAAGTACATGCATGCAAAGTTAAAAAAACTTCAACTCTTCGTTTTTATCTGATGTCTTAGATAGTCAATTTTATTCGTTGACACTTGATTTTTACTGAGATTACTTCACTCGTCAATTAGCGGATGGCAGAAGTGTAATTAGATATACCTCAAATTATCAGTACCTTTTGTCTTAGCTACAAAACAGATATAAAAAAATAGTGTTTTGTTGAATTTTTTTATTCAGCACACATTTAACAATATTCCGAATAGAAGCTAATTTTTAAAGGCCTTTCAATGAAGCTAGCTCGTTTAGAATCACATAAAAGTGGTATCAGCTTGCTTCTAATATCAGATATTCAAAAGAACGATTTTTTTATTTTTCGTTTTATCCTTGCGATGTGTTACTTATAACAATAAAAATGTTGATTAGAACCTAGCCATGGAGAAATCATAAATGTTTTAAGAGTAAAACAAAATTTTACACTTACAGCCCACGCAGTTGTGTAAGGTTGTTAAAGGCTCCTTCGGGTATTGTTGAGATTTGATTTCTTTGGAGAAGCCTGCACTCGTCAATGTGGGAACCAGAAGTGTTGTTAGATTTAACTACCTTTATGTTCAATGTAAATAATTTCAACACAGACTGTATTAATACTATACAGTAAAATTGACGTATATTTCAAAAACACATGAAATCAAGCTAGCTATCTCAGAAATACATAAAACTGCTGCCATACCACGGTTGTAATATCAAAGTACATGCATGCAAAGTTAAGTAAATAAAGTCAACTCTTCGTTTTTATGTAATGTTTTAGATAGTCAATTTTTTCCTTTGACATTTGATTTTTACTGAGATCTCTTTACTCGTCAATTTGCAAAAGGCACAAGTGTAGTTAGATATATCTCAAATGATCAGTACCTTTTGGCTTAGTTACTTGTAATAAATACGTAAAATTAGTGTTTTGCTGAATGAATATATTTTGAGCACACATTTAACAATATTCCGAATATAAACTAATTTAAAATGCCTTTAGTCAAGCTTGCTCGTTAAGATACCTATACAAGTGGTATCATCTCGCTTCTAACATCAGATACTCAAAAGAACGATTTTTTTATTTTTCATTGTATCCTTGCAATGTGTTACTTATAACAATAAAAATATTGATTAGAACCTAGCCATGAAGAAACCATAGATATTTTAATGAGTAAATCTAACATTTACACTTACAGCCGTTCAAGCTTTGGAAGGTTGACAAAGGCTCCGTCGGGTATTGTTGAGATTTGATTGTTATGGAGGTACCTACACTCGTCAATGTAGAGACCAGAAAGGTAGTTAGATGTACCTCAATTATATAAAGGATCAATACCTTAACTGATATCAATTATAGTTAGTGCTTTGATGAAGAAAGATTCTCAGTTCTACAAATATTTTATCGTATCCTGAAATAAAACTATTTTAAAAGATGCTAAATTAGGTCGTTAATTGTTGTCAGCTAGATTAAAATATCGATCAAAGCACAATATCTTGTAGAGTTAAGTTAATCAAAAGAGGAGTCGCGCCCGATTACTTGTTTTCATAATTATGCTAATTTAGATGATTTAGATATACAACACGTTTTTATTTTCCTCATTTTCATTCTATCATTGCGACCAACATGTTACCATATAGTTTAACAATGTCGATTAGAACCTAGTCATGGAGAAACCATAGATATTTTAAAGAGTAAATCCAACATTTACACTTACAGCCGTTTAAGCTTTGGAAGGTTGACAAAGGCTCCATCGGGTATTGTTGAGATTTGATTGTAACTGAGATCCCTACACTCGTCAATGTAGAGACCAGAAGGGTAATTAGATACTTCAAACAGCCAATGCCCTGTAACACTTACTATATAGTTAGTACTTCGATAAATATGTAAATTTCAACAAAGACTGGTTAATACCCCAAAATAAAACGAATTTAAGACATGTTCATCAAAATCTTTAGCTTTCAATTCAATTGTTATATGAATTTTTATCCAAACAATGTTTTCTTATATGCATCCTAGCATGATATTGCTAGATAACATATTGGTATTTATGACGGGAGTTAACCCCAGGATGGGGTACTCCCTATATTTGGGTGGTAGGTTTGACCGTCATATATATTTTAGGGGTTAGAACTGTCTGTTCGATTTTTTTAGCGGTTGTTAAAAGAAAACCTGTGTTAAACGTGAAGCTATTCGCGCCAGTCCCTTGCAGAGCGAGTATGAATAAGAGCCACACATCTCGTTCAGCCCAGTTCGCGAAAGTCCTTTTGCAGCAAGGATCCGTATAATGGCAGACGAGCGTCAACCCCTTTACAGGGCCGTGTGGAGGCGGCACAAGCCTTAGTACCGAATCCAGAACCTGCTAACCCGCCTCCAGTTGTTAACCTGCCTGCAGTCGCAAGTCCGCCGGCGGTCCCGAATCAGGTTGGACAAGATAACCCTGTTTTGCAGGTAACTATACTCCTTTGTGGCTTATGTGTCCGTCTCTGGCCGTATTTAGTCCTGGTTCCCTGCCCTTTCGCTTTTACTACTTTACATGTGCCAAGCTTTGTAGTTTTATCGGGCTGTTCATTGTACGGCAGCTTTCTGTTTTGCCTCGTTAACGGGTTATTTAGGGCTTATTCTCTGTCCCACGAAGGTACACGTGGTACTACGCCTTATATTCGCAAGCGCTGTATTCGTTCTTTTTTCTTGTACCTCGTAAACTCCGGTTAGCATGCAGTGTTTTGTACTGCCTCGTAAACTCGGTTGCCTTGTCCCTAGAATTCACATGTTTTTGTACTGCAGCTTTGTATTTTTGCTTCGTAAACTCGGTTTGCGAGAGCTTTATTGCCTTGTCCCTAGAATTTACATGTTTTGTACTGCAGTTTTGTATGTTTGCCTCGTAAACTCGGTTGGCGAGAGCTTTATTCCCTTGTCCCCAGAATTTACATGTTTTCATACTGCAGCTTTGTATTTTTGTCTCGTAAACTCGGTTTGCGGGAGCTTTATTCCCTTTTCCCTAGAATTACAAGTTTTTGTACTGCAGCTTTGTACTTTTGCCTCGTAAACTCGGTTTGCGAGAGCTTTATTCCCTTTTCCCTAGAGTTTGCTTGTTTTTGTACTGCAGCTTTGTATTTTTGCCTTGTGAACTCGGTTTGCGAAAGCTTTATTCCCTTGTCCCTAGAATTTACATGTTGTGTACTGCAGCGAATGACCTAACTTTGGTGAAGTCCCAGGAGGTTTTGCGTTTTCCTGGCGGTAAGGGATTTTTATTTAACCACATTTGGGGAAAAACTGTCCGAGATGGTTCTTCAAATGTTTTTGGCATACGCCGTCACACTGATACTTCTTTTTGCCCGATCGCAGCCCTTGAGCGCTATTTCGCCATTTCTTCGTTGTTGGGTGTGAATCTCTCCCAGGGATTTCTTTTCCGTCCCCTTTCCCCCGATGGCATGGTTGAAAATAGGCAAATATCCACTGGTGCCCTGCAATCCCGTCTCCGGTTCTATCTAGGAAAGGTGGCGGCGTACGAAGGCGAAACCCTACATAGTTTTCGATCAGGTGTGGCTATCACTTTGATCCTCTCGGGTAGTCAATTGCCTGGTATTATGGAGCACGTTGGTTGGAGTCAGGCCTCAACAGCGTGCCATTATATGAAGCCGGTTGCACGGGTGCTCCCTCCTGGTGGTCCTTCTGAGGTACTGGCCAAGCAAGCTCCCGAGGCGCAGGCCCTCGCGTCCTCGTACGATGACCTCAATTAACACTCGAGGTTCATGTTGGCTTTCTCTTCATCTTGTCGGATCAGCTGTGGATCGCGGTCTTTGAGTTTTGAGTATTGGAATGATTTAGTTTATGGACTGGATTAAGCTTGAAGTCTGGTCGTGGTAGTTTGCCTCCATTTCTTATTTAGCGAGCGTGAAAGGGACGTTCGCGAATAGTATGCTATTTGCGCCAGTCCCTTGCAGAGCGAGTATGAATAAGAGCCACACATCTCGTTCGGCCCAGTTCGCGAAAGGCTCCTCTGGCAGTTAAGGTCGCTTTAATGGCCTTCTTATTCTCCTCTCCCATTCACGGTTGCAACCTCAGGCTGCTACGCTTGTCTTTGTTTTCCCCTGCCCACCCTTGCCCATTAGTGTTGCACTGTTTTCGACTCTCACAAGCGTGGTAGTTTGCCTCCTTTTCTTATTTAGCGAGCGTGAAAGGGACGGTCGCGAATAGTATGCTATCGGATTGCTTTTGAGTGGGAGCAGCGACAAGAAATCAAATCGCTGGATGCCGGTTTACATTATACAATTATACATTATACGAAGTCAAGTAAAAAAAAAAAGAGTCAACACCTCGTTTTCTTTGATGTTTTAAGATAATCAATTGTTTTAGTTTTATCATTACGATGTGTTATTTTACTTTAACAATGCCCGGACCTAACGAGAAACCGTTTTTGTTGATATTTTAATCACTTAAACCCGGAAACATGCACAATTGGAACCCTCTAAGTAGTGGACGGCTGTTAAAGGATCTGTTGTTGAGATTTAATTGAACCGTGTACACGTATCGAGGGATGTGGGTATTTGAAAAAAAGATATTTAAATTAATTTGGTATCCCCAGTTAGCATATGGAAAACAAAAATGCCTTCACTCCAAAAAAGATATGAAAGCTCTCGCCCCACCTCCCAAATGCCAAATTACTATTTCAGGTCTCAGAAAATTGCAAAACTCTTACAGTAATAACTGAAAATATAAGATATTACAAAGTTTGTTTTCAAAACAAAATAAAACAGTTTCCAATGGACGATTGCATAGCAAACTTATTTGGAACTTTAGTAAAAACTGGACCAACTTAATCAGTTTTAATGCAGACACATGTTTGGACAAAAACATCTGCTTTCTTTGTATTACTTTCAACTTTAATTTTTAAATTGCAATTGTAATTATATTAATTACACTGTCTATATATTTTCAATTTCCACATTCATTATGCCACTGCATAATTAAATACTGATGAAAGCGAAGTTTCGGCAAAAAATGTGTCTGTACTAAAATGATATTTGCCGTCTAAAGTTTCAAAAACATCTAAAATGAAGAAAATCAAGGCAGAATAACGGGAAAAGTTTCCCCTCTTTGCTTTCTAGAATAAACAATCAGTCTAGATCTCAACTTTAAGTTTTTAATTTACCCTAACCTCAAGCAACGTCTCTACTAAAAAACGAGCCTTTCAGTAATGAATACAAGACAGTTACCCTATTTTGATCAGAGACGGTTCTGAAACTATGTGTGATTTGTGTTTATGTTTCGATTCTACGTTGATGTACTTACACATACGTCAGCCCCGAGTGAAGACGAGGGATACTGGTCAGGCGACTTCTAGAGCAAGTCACCCGAGTCATGCTCCGAGGGACTGGTCCCCGACAATTGTACCTTTTAGCTGCAACAACGCTTATCATCAGAATTGTAGCCACAGTGAACACGCTGATATTGAGCATGTTCAAAACTGCAATGGGATAAGAAGCAATTGCATCTTTACAAAAGCAAGTTGCAAACTACAAAAATATAAAAATACATATTGTGTTTGCCAACGAACATAAAAAGCAGAAACTAGGCTTTGCCACTCCACCCAATACGGAATACATTTTCTCCCTACTAGCCGTCAATTTTTCGTTGTGTTGTCAACTCGAAACCGCAATTTATAATAGTTATAGTATTTTAAAATCTATTCTTACCAAGCCCTCTTTGCGGCCGAGCACTGTTATCAAAAATGTGACGTGATGCTTTTCAGATTAATGTGATTTGTAAGAACAAAGTTCGTTTTCCGAAATTTATTCGTAGTTGAGTGATAACATTTGTTCTTTGTTAACGGCTTTTTATCGAGTTTC
>JAOBAT010132130.1:0-12311 GCA_026413305.1 Hydrozoanthus tunicans | reverse complement strand
AAACGGTTAGACCTTCGCGTCTTCTCGGATAAGGACGTTAAACCGTAGGTCCCGGGTGGCAGACCTCGAAGGGGACCACGAGTCCTATTGCCTGTTCTCCCGTGACTCCTTGAGTCAAAAATGTCATAAGAAAGAAAAAAAGAAAGAAGAAAAAGACAACCAGAGACATAATGTGGAAACCATTTGAGAGTTAAATCATTTTAATACTTGGTAAGGCTATTGTGTCTCAAAACATTTTAGCAAAGCACTATGCTAGGAAAAGGGAAAAGTTAAACTAATTTTGATGTATTGAGGGAAAAATAACAATGCTAGGTCATGTAAACTCGAGAAGAGTCATGGAAAAAGTCATGGGAATTTGTGGAATTTTAGAAAGCCAAAAGAGAACGAACCCTGTGGGGGCTGTTAGAGAGGGGATTGGGGCTATTAGAGAGGGGGTAGGGCTCATTAGAGCTGTGATCAGCATAATATTAACGTTTTGTATAGCACCTTATTTGAATTTGCAGTGACAAAAAGGGATTGTACCTAAAAACAAAACCATTAGCAGAGTTCACATCATAATGAAAAGTCGGGGAATTTTCCAGGCAGGAAAAAGCCATGGAATTTGACAGTAAATGGCCAAGGTCAGTGGAAAAAATATGGAATATTGTTATTGTTCAGTAATTGAGAAAACTGTATGATTAATTTGTAATAGCTTAATCTAAATTGAAGAACCTTTCAGTATTCGAAAGGCAAAATTGGCATTTAAAGTTGAATTTAACTAGTATGAATGGCTTGTCTTGTTTGAGTGGACATTTCTTTGGTTTCTTGTAATTTCTTTGTCATGGAAAACAATATTTTTAGTCATGCAAAAGTCTTTGAAAATCCTAGACTTTATAATGACCCATTACAATTTCCATTGTGCCCCCAATAATTTTTTGTTCTGCTGCCCATGTTTCAGAACATGTGAGAGCATTGCTTTGCTCATCAAAGATCTCTTTCTCTCGCACAAGTTTAATTTGAATCCAAACTTTTAGAAATGCATTAAAAGTAAGCCCACCCTCTACCGTTTTATACCTGCTGGGATGCAAGCAGTCTAAAGGAATGGTTCAATTATCCTTATTTTAGTAAGAGGCTAAAAAATGGGAGGTTGCTTTTGGTATGACTGTAAAGAAATGTCTTTATCACGAGATCCATCTTTGAAAGAACTTGCTTTTCATCATTAGTAATTAATTTCTATGTTTGGTTGTTTCACATTTTTACTATCAGTAAGTTTTTTGCATTGTATAATACCAAACAACTATCCATGCATATCAAGAGAAATACTATATAGACCAAATTGATGTTTTAAATATTTTTTTTGGTTCAAACAGCCAAAAAAAGTAACTTTGGAACTCTGGGTATCAGGCAATTACTTGATATTTTAACAAACTTATGGAATGTACTTCCACTCACAGGGAGTTTGGATGATAATGAACTCGCTGGGGCTGAAAGGTTTGTGTTTTTTTATTCAATCTGTTTTCGGTTTGTGTTGTTTCTGTTGGTGAGACTTGTTGTCAGGGCAGGGGAAATGGCAAGAATAGGTCTGCCAGTCACTAAATCAAAATGACTCTGCATGCCAATCAAAGACTTGACAAATTTTGGACAAGCAAACCTAAAAAGAAAGCAAGGAAACCAAAAAGATTCCAGTGAAAAACTTGATCTTCCTGTGTGCAAAGTTTTTGCAGAATAGGCCAGTGTGCCATAAACTAATTTAGAGTACAACTTAAAAGTGCAAAACATTTTGTAGAACTCCTAGCTTAACAATGATGCAATAATTACTTGCTCAATGAAAGTTTGTCATTGAACTTTAATTTGCTTTCAGCAAAAACACCCGGACAAATACACACAACATTAACTTAAAATAGATTTTCCTCAAACTTTTTACACAAGTTTTATATTATTTTGCATTCCAATTGGTGCTTTCATGTGGTTGATAGTGGTGTATTTTAGAATGTGTTGAGGTTATCTTCAAAACAATTAACTTTACTTTACACATGCTATACAACATGTTTTTCATTAAATTTTAATACAAAGTGAATGAAGATAAATGTCATGTTTGCAATAATCTACATTTTGTTAAAACAAAAAAGTATAATAATTATATTTACAAAATTTAAACTTTACAAATAACTGATATTTACAGTTCTTACTGTGGGTTTCTTCCAATGCCTGTACATGTATTTACACTCGAGCTGGCCTAAGCCGGCTCCTTTATTTTTTGGGAAAGGAAAAATTTAAATAATAAATTAGCCAGCTTGCAGGTTAAACATTACATTTATGTAGAATATTGCATAAAAGCTCTCGAAACACAGTAAACACAAAATTTTTGATCACATTTAGTTGATTACAGTTCTGGACAAAGCTGATGAGTGCAGCAGCAAAAATTATTTTGTTTTTTTATTTGCTAAAAACAAAAAAGTTTTGTAGTTGTAAAAAAAAACTTCAATGTTAAAATATGCTACCATATTGTTAACTTCAGAATACTTGATACTGATTAATAAATAATAATATGAATACATTGAGAAGCTCCCTTAAAATTCATGGAAATATTATAGTAAACATGCAGCTTAATATTTCTAATTAACTACATATTAATTTGTTCTCCCTCTTACAAAAATAAACTCAACGCAATACTAGTTATAAGGTTGCATTATTATAGGAACAATGTTGGCCCTAATATTCTTCTTAGTAAACTACAGCTCGCCTCCCCTGAGCATCCTTAGGAGGGGTGGGTGGAAGGGGTTGCTGATTGTTCAGTCGTTTCTCATGTGTAAGTGTGTTTGGAATAGGGTCGAGTCTGGTCGAGCTGACCAGTGAACCAGCTGTTGTCTTACTGCTGCTGCTCTTCCCTGGTTTGGTTTTGGCTTGCAGTGGGTTAATCACCCCAACACTTGGGGAAGAAGACTTGAAAACCTTGTTAAAGTTTGTTTCCCTGTTCATGAGTTCTAACTGAAAGTAACGTTTCTCATCCTAAAAGAAAAAAAAATGTATATACTTAGTAAAATAGGGAAAATTGGAAGGTTTTCATAGATTGTTCAAGTTCCTTGTGAGAACTTACAGTTTATCATTTAAAATATCAAAAACTTGAGACAACTTTAACTTTCAAACTAGGACAAACTTTGAAACTAGGACAAACAAATAGCACTGCTTTAACAAAACTATATCTGTACCTGACTTAAACCATTCCACCATTCAACAAAATTAATAATATTAATCAGGTCTCAATTTCTCAACACTTAAAGGCTTGATTTGCATCTGGTATGTAAGGAGAAGTTAGATGTTGATAATTACTAGGACTGAAATAGTTGAGAAAATAAATAAATTAATTCTGATTAGTTGCTGCAGCTGATGTTAACTGTATAAATACTGGTGGTGTTTTACAGTGAATGGAAAGTGGATAATTTCAGTATCATAATTTATTCATAAGAATTTTATTATATCTAGATACTGATAAAAAAGTACCAGGATTTTTCCTTTTAATAAATTAGCCTGTGAAAAGGCTCTTAGACGAAATTATTTCAATATTATTATTGAATAATTATATTATATAATAATTATTTCATTCTATTTTAATAAAAAAAATCATATCTAATACATCATGGTCAGTGAAGTATTTTTATCTTTCATGTGTGAAAATATCGACATTGAAAATGGCCATTGTTACAGGGTTGGTCCAGGTCCTTAGAAACCTTAAAAGTCCTTAGTTTTCACTTTCCAAACTTTGAGGCCTCAAAAGTCCTTAAATTTAACAAAAATTAGTTGTGGTCCTTAAATTTTTACTTTTACTTTGTTATGATAAATCGATAAGTCTCAACAATGCCAGGGAAATGCATTTTTCAAGAATCCTGGCTTGAAAGGGCAGAGTTTACTGGGTGGCTTCAAGCAGTGCTTCCTGCAGTCTTTGCCACAATATCGTAAAAATTCATGTTTTAAGTCAGTTCTGGTGGTTGATGTCCCATGGCTTAGGTCTTCAAAAACCGGTAACCCTACCTTAAAAGTCCTAAAAAAAGTCCTTAAATTTTGCTTTGAGAAAAGCGGACGAACCCTGTTGTTACTAACATGATTAATTAGCCAAGCACATGACTGGTTCTTTTAAAAAAGTTGTTTTATGTCTAGGAATTTCATGAGCATCAATAAAATAGACACTGGGGGATGCAAATTTTATCTTCTTAAGTGGAATGTGTCTCTCCTTTGTCTGCTTACTTGTGAGAGAAACGTTTAGCACTTGAAGATAAAATTTGCATCCCTATGCAGCGATGTACAGTAATAAATATCCTCTGTTTTTTTTTATTGGATGTGATTATTAAGGAAAGGTACTAAATAAATAAAATGTTGTTTAGAAATAGAGGACATGCAAATGCCCTAATAATGATGTCTTATGTATGTGACAGTAAACTCACCACAAGTTTCTTCATCTCCAATTCCCGTTCAGCTAACATTCTCTTTAACATGTCGATCATCTCTAAATCTTCTGCTCTGGAGTCTCGGTTTCTGTATCTGTCCTCTGCTTCTTCCAACCTACAGATCAGAAAAATATATTGACTTAATAAATTAAACATGATTTTTTCTGAGTCAAACAACATAAAACACCTGTTTCTCTAGTACTGGTACAGATAAAAATTATAAACTTACTTAGTCTTTGGATTAAGTGTGGACTAGATTTTTTGACAAGACAGCATCTCATAAATTTGATTACTCACATGAATAATTTGTCAAAAACTAAAGAAACAAGGTTTGCTTTGCATTTTAGAAACACACTAATGTGCGTGTTGGCATGAGCGTGTCTGTGACTGACCAGTACCTTGCATGTTCTGCATGATCACATGAAGATTCAGATTTTAATAATTGTGACAGCAAAACTAATCTATAAAATTTTAACCCCATTTCTTAAGTATGAACAGTTTATAAGTCTTACTATTAAAGATCAAGAGCATACATCACAAAACCAGTTTTTCAATTTTCAAAAAGTATAGTTTAAAAAACATAGGTTGACCAAGTTTGAGGAACATACAATGAAAGTATGCCAAGATTCGATCAGCATGTAGAATTTTTCCCGTTAAAAGTGACCTCCCAAAAAAACCAACACTGTGGCAAGACAGGTCACAGGCATCTTGCCTTACTCCAGCTAATGAGGTTCCACGAATTAAAGAGATATGTTAATTTTAAAACATCCATAACTGCTAGAGTTTTCAATGGAAACTATTTTAGTTACAGATGTTTTAAAGTAAGTTTTGGATGGACTGAGGCGACATGCATGTGACCTGTTATGTCACTTTGTTGGTCTTTTGGAGGGGACAATTCTACATGCCGAGTCTTGGTGTACTTTCACCATACGTTTCTTAAACTTGGCGAACCATTGTTTTTTATAGTTTACTGTTTGAAAATTGAAAAACTGAAATTGCATGTCATATGTTCTTTAAATTTAACTTTTGTGACAAGTGAAAAGAGTTTGTGTAGGGTATTTTTATTTTTCTAGATATTACAAGGTTGAGAAACAAAAAAACTTACATAATTTGTAGTGCTGATATCTTGTCCTTCAGTAAATCCTGGGCGCGGTTGAACTCTGTTAGCATATCCTGGGTCTCTCTCAGATGATCAGCCACCAAAGAGTCTACCTCCTTTTGATGTGATTTAGCAAGTTGCTCTTCTCTTTGTCTACAAGCAAGACAGTTTGCATTAAAAAATTACCCCCTGAAGTTGAGGTGACTAGTGGTTTATATTAGTAGAAGAGTTTCCAACCTTCGAACTTCAAAATGGGAAGATTTTTTGGGCCTAGAACTTTCATTGTATTGATTGTTTAAGTGTTCACATTGCCTGTCGCATCTTTGTTGCTTGTTTATACAACTCTTTGAGTATCCTTCTCAAATCTATCAGAAAGTGTTTATTAACTTAAATCATGGGCAGTGGAACCAGGGGAGCCAGGGGGAGGGGGCACTGGCCCCCCCAATATTTTTTTGGTTAACCATTATTAATAACTTTTGAATTGGAGTTGAAGATCTTATATATTATAACAATCGAATAAAATTTTCACTGTGCTACCCCAAAAAAAAATGTTTTGCTTCTGCCACAGATGTTAATTTGAGGCTGTATGGAAGTCTAACACACAACTGTAGTAAGTCTGAAAACTGCACAGTTGTATGCTTATATATGTTAGTTTGTATGTTACATTGACCCTCATGAGTCACAAACAAACAGCATATTGTTGTTGTACACTTTTATTTATCTGAACTTTCATTAAAAAATTAATGCAGGAGATAGCGGATTTTGGTAAAATTTGGGGAAAGCGGAAGATCAAGTGAAAATGTGCAAGTCTCCCACAAAATGAGGGATCAGGAGATCAGAGCTCATTCAGCTAATGAATGGAATTAATTCACTTGGTAAATCTCTTTACTTAGCAAGCACTTAAAGTACTTAATCTGTCATCAACAGCAGCTTATAATAATATTATATAATAATTTTTTAAGTGGAGGGGTTGGCGCAGTGGTAACATCTCTGCCTCCCAATCCTGAGGTCCCCGGTTCGATCCCCGGCCTGGTCGAGGGTTGAATATTTGGACGACCTTCTTTCCCGCTAAAGGCCACTCAGCTTTTAATCCTTCCGGGGTCAGTAAATGAGTACCAGCATACATGGACCGCTTTGAAGCAACTGCCTGATGTGCCTGTATGCTTCCAGTCTGCTGGGGGTAAACTGATCATTGTAAAGCGCCTTTAGCTTTGAGCATTCATTTGGAAAAGGTGCTATATAAATGCACCACTTTACTTTACCTTTACTATATGATCATCAATTACCTCAACTGTGCATTTGTTTCTCTTCTGACAGCCAGTATCTCGTGACCTTTTTCAGTGACTTCGTGCTGTAACTGATCAATACTTTTCTTTAACTCTGCAATCTCAGCATCTAGTTCTGCAAGCTGACCATCCCGCTGTTCAACCTCGTTTCTCAGTTCATCAAATTTAATTTCATTCTCCTCTCTCTAAAAAATTTTCAAAAACTTTTGTTAGAAATAACTTCCCACTTAAATAAAAAACAACTAGTTTTCAGCTCATAATAATTATAATAAATTTTAAAGCGTTGGATCGATTACTCCATTCTGCAATGCTGCATTTTTTGGCTTTGGTTTTGCTTTATAGCTTTAAACACGAAGCCTAGTCTAAGTTCTATTTATAAAAAGCACTGTACACATTGTTATTATAATAGTAACATAAAAAAATAATAGTTTTGTACTTGTCTTATAGAAATTTGCCTTTCATGACTCAAGATAACAAAAGCTATGGAAAAAGTAAAGGGTTAAAAATATTTTGCTTTTTCAAAATTCCCTTAGATTTTTATATATGTAGGCTTTAAAAATGTTTTAATTAATGGAATAATGGATGTTTTCTAATTTAATTGTTTTAATAAATTATTTAAATTAATAATGTAAAATCCAGCTGTGAATGTACAGACAAGCTATAGAATCAAACTTGCCTCTTTCGTTTGAGCTTGATTTGCTCTTTGCAGCTGAAGCGTTAGGGATGATAACTGACTCTGAAAATCTCTGTTAAACTTTAACACTTCTTCTTGCTGTTTACGAATTAGTTCACTTCGCAACATTTCTGCAAAAGAACCCACACAACTTTAATACAGTCATATATTATTAGTTTTAAGCCCAAAATTTTTGCTGTCCTGACAATGAAAAGACAGATTTTTCTGTAACTGATCATATATTATTATTTAAACCCAAAATTTTTGGAATGTTGCTGTCCTGACAATGAAAAGAAAATTTTTTCTGTAACTGATGAATATAATTACATAAATAATATTAATAGAGTCCTAGCTAGCTAGAAGAAATTCTGAACCTGGAATGTTTGTTGTATTAATTTTGGTACTGAGAGAGTTGCAGCGCAGTTGAACAAACCTTGTTCTGTTTCGTATCTCTTCTTCAACTCTGCTAACTCTTGTGTCTTTTGTCCTTCCAACTGTGATCTGACAACCTCGATGGCCAGCTTGTTAGCTTGCAATTGGCTTGTAAGGCTTTCACGATGCTGACTGGCCATCTGTTCCTCTGCTTTCTGTTTCAAAGAGTAGATTGTAAAAATTAAACAACTTAGGATTTACAACTGAAGAAATTAAAGGTGTTAAATATATATTATTATGTAGACCTTAGCTGGTTTCAAGTATGTTTTCTGGGTCTAGAAAACTTAATAATTTAAGACTTTTAATGTTTTGAGAAGTTTTTGGAACCTTAATTGATCCCTCTACAGTTCATTTTTTACAAATTAAAAAAAATTACTATTGGTTTAGAAATTACTAATAATACTTATTATCAAGGGATTGTGTAACTATAGGGCTAGGTGCATTGGCTTGAGCCCAAAAAAACGACATAAGTGACTTTTGATGAAGTTCTCAATTCTCTCTACATTATCCCTATTATTTCTTGATAACCATTGGGGAATTTAGTGTTTCATACAAAGTCACTTACATCGTTTTTGCACTAGGGTCTTCAATTTTGCCAAAGAAAACTAATTTCAAATTTTCAGGGGAGCGTGCCAGAACTAGCTAGTCCTAGAAAGCTTGCATTTTTGGAACTGTGAAAACATAAGTGCGAGCTGAGCTATCGAGTCATAGTCGATGTATAACTCAATTTTTAATATTACAAAATTATACCTTTAATTCCTGTTCTTTCAACTCAATCAGTTTCTTAATTTCTGCTGCATGAGCAATTTTAGTTTCTTTTAACTTCATGTTGTGTTCATGGGTCAGTTTTGCGATATTCTCTTCATACATTTTCCTCTTTTGGTCTGCTTCAAGTTGAATCTGTTGCAGGCTGGCAGTTGCATCCTCAGCACTTTTTTCCAGCTTGCTTTGAAGTTCTGTGACCTTTGTAGTTGGTAGATGCATAATAAATTATAACAATTAATTGTAATTATTAATTAAAATAGTATAAAATTAAATATTCAACATGAATAATTCATATTAATTATACTTAAAAACATTTATAAAATGCTTACAAATAATTTTTGTTAAATAAGAAATCAGGCGGAGCCATAACTTGGGTGGGAATACATGACCTTCCATTACAAGTGGGATGCTTTACCACTGAGCCATATATATGAACTCATACTGTGAGCATGGTCATTAATAATGGTGCTGGTTATAATTAGCAAATTTATTATTTACTGGTTCAAAATCTTGTTGCCACAGTAAATTACAAAGTCTAGAAAATTTTTTAGTAACCATTAACACAAGAATATTGAAACCTCAGGTGACTCAAAAAAATAAAGTTGCAATTATAAAAATTACCTTTTATAGTTAATTATAACAAAAAAGGCTTAGTTTATGTTTCTGAAAGTTACCATACTGTAACAAAAGTATTAATAAGTTAAAGAAAATAGATGAAAAAATTGGTTTTACAAATGATAGATATATGAAGTCTTACAAAAGTTACAATAACTTTATTATTTTAACTCACTCTAGTTTAATCTTTTAAAACAAAACTAAAGATTAATTAGCATTAAAGCAAATATATAACTCCATTTGAAGTTAAGTTGAAATTAATAGTACTAGTTCACATGTTAAGAGAATGCTGGCATGACATTTTTTTCTTACCTCAGTGGACAGAGGTTGCTAAATGAGGAATAGGGGTGAAAAATTTTGTCAAAATTTTACTGGTTCTCAAAATATTAACATTTACTTTTTAAATTGTTTTCAAGGTGACAATCAGGCAAATTTTCAATTTTTAAAAAAAATCTGCTGCCAATCCATAACCTTTAATTTGGATGAATTTAAGCCAAACATGGACTGATGATGTATCTTAATCAAGGTTTTCTTCAGTGAAGTTATAAAACTCTGTTGTCTTTGTTTTGTTAGATTGGCAGCAGATTTAAAAAAAACTGAAAATTTGCCTGTACATGCAATATATGGCATCATCACTTGAAAACATTAAATGTTACTATTTTGAGAACCCCAAAAAGATTTTGACCAAACTTTTTTACCCCTTTTCCTCATTCAGCAGGTTTTATCCGATCCACTGAAGTAATAAAATGACTGTTTCATGTCATAGGCACTTTTAATATATTTATTAATGGTATCTCTTCTCTGTTTGGCAAGTGCAAATATTTGAGTAGCTTTATCAAAAGTACAAACTGGTTACAGAAGGTTATTAGTTAGTTATCATTTAAATGTGAATTAAGAAAGTTATATTGTTAAATAATTATATATAGCCTACTAACATAGGTCTTGGAGTGCGAGAGGAGGAGTTTCTGTGTTGCTGTTAGTCTCACAACCTGTATTAGAGAAACATTTTTGCAATACATAGTGCAATTAGACTTAAGTTTGTGATAACTAATTGAACAAATCATACAGAGTTGGTACTTGAAAAAATAACCTAAAGTAACTGTATTTAGCTTTTGCTTAACATTAATTTTAAACTTTATGTGATATTATGTACTTTAGAAACTGACAGTAAAGAAAACAAGAGCACCAAAGTTCTACAGGTAGTTTTAATTTCCTTAAAGCTTTCAATCCTTTTAAACCTGCTCGCACTAAATGGACCCCAGGCCATAATTTTATGTGAAATATAAAATACAACAAAATTATTTGTTTTATCTTCTCACATACAAACCTTTAACTCTGTAACAACATTCAATCAAAATCATCTAAGTTTATAATGATCATCATCAAAGTTTTCACATCAGTATCAGTTATTAATTACATAACCATCATCATCATGTCATAATTTAAACTTTTGCTAATAAAAATGATGTAGATATATTGTTTTTACAATGATTCATTACATGGCAAATCAAGTTTCTATAACCAGAAACCATAACCTGTCCGCTGATTGCATTTAGGTGAAGATCACTCAAAAAAACTTCCTGTGTGTACTGTATTGGCAGAACTGATGTCTTGTGAGCATGCAAAAATCTTAAGCTTGCACATGCATACTTACACTACTGATCTAAAACTAAAATTTTGTAACAGATATTTTAACAACCATGTTTGCTCTATCTGTCTAGGAAAAAACTTAACTGCCATCTGTCTTTAGCAGAGACCTTAATTGCTATATAATTTATGCTTAAACTTGGTCTGTACAGTGAAACACCTCACCTCACTCAGCTGTTATTAAGAGAATATTTGATAATATATAATTATGATAATATAACAATAGTTATCATTAGAGTAACTCACAGTTTGCTTGAGCACATCAATTCTGTGCTCAAGATCTTTCTTCAGCTCACTCTGCTCTAGTTCCTTAATCTGTTGTAAACGCTCCAGAGCTTCTTCATTTTCCTTCTTGAACTTTTCATCCAGTGAAGACTCCAGTTTTGCACAATCCTCTCTGCAGGCAAAAAAGTATGGATGCATGTTTAGTATAAAATTATGTAGTATATTAGAATGGCAGAAGAAATCTACTAAGTCACTACCTATCGATCACAAATCTTTACAAAAAAAATATCAGGTCTATTTTTCGTTGGACAGTTACTAGACTTGAAATCATATTGTCAAAGTAGCTTATTGGTAAAATGTGTGATATTCCATGATACCTCGTGCATACCATATTCGACAAGTATCACTAACAAATCCTTGCCGTGATACTCGAGGAATACTCGATGATATTGAATGATACTTCGTGGGTACTTCTAGTATCACAGACACTTGATATCCATAATATTTACAAGAATGTATGGTTCATCAAAGATTGCTGACTTAAAACGTCACACGTGTTCATGCGGAACCATGCGAAAGTCTAACACTTCCGTTCAGTGGTCTTTTTTCAAAATGCTGCCCCTGCGGTTCCAAGAAAGAAACTATTGGCCACGGGGAAAATATTGTGAACAGAAGTCAGTAAAGCTTGGAGGAAATGTGGCTTTTTTTGTGCAATTTGGCCCAGTCTTTTATGAAGAACACAAAGAAGGACGAGATAAGAGGTTTATTTTAACTTTAGTGCTTTATTGTACATCTGAATCCTGTAAAATTTAGGTCGACCAAATTGGCGAATTAACGTCAATATTTAGTCGCCAAGGAGAAAAAATTAGCCGCATTGGCGACCGTATAGGTCGCAATTTCGAGCCCTGAAGTTGTATGCTAATGAAGCAGAATGTAAACAATGAAGCAGAATGTAAACAATGAAGCAGAATGTAAACAATGAAGCAAAATGTAAACAATGAAGCAGAATGTAAACAGTGGTTGGCCTCTGTGGCAACATGGAGGTCTGATGCTTAAGGTCTCTAGTACACAATTAACCCTTTAACCCCTAAGAGTGCCGAAAGATGAGTTTGTAAATTCTCCCAACTTAAGTCCATAGTATTCCTATG
>JAOBAT010132119.1:0-12311 GCA_026413305.1 Hydrozoanthus tunicans | reverse complement strand
GTTCTTTAAGCACTTTAAAATTAATTTACTAACTATCCAACTTTGGTTATTTTGTTGAGAAAAAATTAAAACAAAACCAATCAGGAAGAAAACGCTGAAACTCGGGAGAATCTTCATATCTGCTTTAACCAATCATTGCTGGCTTTAAAACAGTCAAAGCGTTGCGTAGACCCTTCACACTGTTTTATTTTTGAGTTTACCTGTATCACCCAAGTAGTATAAGAGTGACCGTTTTTCACGCAGTTAAAAACCAAACGACAATACTACATACATTCATGCAATGGCACAATACATGAACCACGTTATGAAATATCTTAATGGCTCCAACTCAAATTGCAGCCGGATTTTTGGCAGCGCAGGTATTTATGCCGAGCAGGGGAGGAAAATCCGAAAGGCTGCACGGCGACGGTGGTGGGTTCTTCGAAGCGGGAAGCGATGGAGTCGCTAACCCTGAAGTGGCTACATAACATGAATGCATGATAATATGATTCAGCAGTCTTTCATTAATAAGATTCACATTCCATAAATACCATTATCAAAATCACTTAAAGTGCTGGTGCAATGGTTTATAACCCCCCAATTCGATCATCTGACCGTAAAACATGTTATTTTTGGAACATTTTGGTGTATATGTATCTCGAAAAGATCGGTTAACGGGAACATAATAAATTTTATCTCTGAAGTGAGCTACTTCGACCCGAAAAGTTTAGGTTTCGCTCACGCCCCCAAAACAAACTCTTCTGGGACGGAAATAGAAGACAGACAGCATGAGAAAAACGAGATACGTGCTAGTCGGTATCGAGATGATAAAACCTTTATCGTAGAAGCCGCGGAAATTGTGAAAAAGTTTTGGTAATAAGTGTAGTTACAAATTTATCCTTCTAATTTATAAAATGAAATAAAAAGCGCACACAAATCAGGTCCTTGTTATTCAATATTAGCTGTTTTGGGGTAATAGGTCATTAAGACGAGTAAGAGTAAAAAATAAATAAACTAGTTTGCACGACTATTGCATGGGAAACAGTTAAAACCTCGCGGAGGACAATTTTGCAGTGCTGGAGGACCGAAAGGGATGAGCTGTACAAACACACAGCATACAGAGGGAATTTCAATTCACAGATTCCCGAACAACCCCCAAGTACGAAAGCAATGGATCGATTTCGTCCAGAGACATCGTTCCGGCTGGAAACCGACCAAAACTTCGATTCTCTGCTTCGTGCATTTTGAGGACTCGTGTTTCACAATAAACCGTGAAATCGCTGCTTCACTTGGTTTGAAAAGTATTTTAAAACGAGATGCAGTTCCAACGATTGATGTTACTGTAACACAGTCCAGGACAAAGCCAATCCGACAACGATAGATATGTAAGTTGGAATTGCCGCTCGCAATTTTTAGATGCAATTGTTTAGTTCGTTACATAGAACTTATTGAAAATGTTTAATTTTGATTTAATGAATAATGTCATTCTACAAACAAAACCAAGGTTCGCCGCAGCTTACAAGATGTGAAAGAAGATGATGTTGTATCGACGGAGCCGTCCGTTTCTGATTCACTCCACGCTGTTCAAAACAATTCCGTAGAGTCTTCACCGTCTTGTTTGAATTGCGTGACTTTATGAGCGGAAATAAGTCGACTGCGCAAGAAACTCACCTATTATAGAAGGAGCAAGAGGAGACTCATTTCGCAATTGAAAATAGCAAACGTAAGAATTTTAACAACTACTAATACCTAACATAATAATAAACAATTGAACTAACTAGTGTGATTTATAACAACGAGACTTCGTTTTAAGAGCGCCTCTCTGTAACCACTGGGTGACAAGTGGCGCAAGTTCAAAAATAGACCTACCCTCAAATTTCGCCCACAGATACCCTATTGTGTACCTATAAACGTGAGGTACTTTTTAGTTTCTAGAGGTTTTTTTATATGAAGAAAATTTCGAAAAACCCAACATGACTCGGGAAGCCGTAATCTTCGAAATTTCGATCGAATTTTAGGGTCCCGAAACGAAGCTCGCGCGAGAGCGCAAAGCAAATCAGAACTTTTTTTGGTGTATTAAATAATGTTTCTAGAGGTAAATATCTACTGGCTAAAGCAAATTTTAGAATTATAACTGAAACTACGAATTTCTGACAGGTCCGCTAAAAACATCAAAATCGTCGAAGCGAAAAAAATCAATATACTTACTTTTTCCAAGGGACAAAAAATATGTGCGGTATAACTCAGAATATGCTCAAATTCACGTTTTAGCAAGAACAGAAGTTGATCTCACTCGAAATAAAAAAATTATTTGTGGAAAAACTATTTCTTAGTAGAACGGCCCGATGAAAGTCTTGCTTAACTCAGTCGATTTGTGGCGAGAAAGGGTAAACAATCTCTTCACGTGTTGTTCAAATTATTTGCTAAATCGTTCAATTTCGTTTTCATATTTCACCATATTTACCGACGCTACATCTGGATGCTACTGTTAACTTTATTAGACGTGCACAATAAGTTAAAAACCTAAGGGTTTAAGAAACAGTTGCAACCTCCGACGATACATCTGGATGCTACTGTTTACTTTATTAGACCTGTAAAATAAGTTTGAAACTTAAGAGTTAAGAAAACAGTCGCACACTCCGACGATACATCTGGATGCTACTGTTCACTTTATTAGACATACAAAAATTTTAAAAACCTGATAGTTAAGAAAACAGTCGCACAGTCAGACAATACGTTTGGATGCTGCTTTTGACTTTATTAATGTACAATAAGTTTAAAAACCTGACGGTAACGAAAACAGTCGCGCACACCGACGATACATCTGAATGCTTTTGTTTACTTTATTAGACTTGTACAATAAGTTTAAAATGTAAGGATAAAGAAAACAGTCGCACACTCAGACGATACATCTTGATGCTACTGTTTACTTTATTAATCTACAAAAAGTTTGAAACCTAAAGGTTAAGAAAACAGTCGCACACTCCGACCATACATCTGGATGATTTTGTTTACTTTATTAGACGTGTACATTAAGTTTAAAACTAAGGGTTAAAAAAACAGTCGCACACTCCGACGATTCCGGATACTTTTGTTTACTTTATTAGACGTGCACAATAAGTTTAAAATCTAAGGGTTAAGAAAACAGTCGCACACTCCGACCATTCATCTGGATGCTACTGATATATATGTAAGTTTTACCTTTTTCTTATTCGCGGGAGCTCATAACTTAACGGGGAAGCTATGATGTGTAACACAATTCTATGTTTCTAGAATAATTTTCTTGAACAAAAACGAAAGTACTATAAAGACTTAATTTGGTTTCTAGGTATTGGAATCTTGACCAAAATTATACTATATGTCAATACTTCTATTCTTGTTCAACTTCATTATTCGCTCATTTATCCTTTCTTGACGTATAGAGTTCTGGCATGGGGAAACACATATATAACTAATCTGCAGAAAATCATCACTTTTCAGAAAAGAGCAATCGGAGTAATTACGTTTTCTGGAACATATGATCACTCAAGCCCTTTATTCAAAAAACTTGATAAACTAAAAATTTGTTGATCTCGTTCAATTTTATAATGCAGTATTTTTATTTGACTGTCAAATCAGTAAATTACCATCAGGCTTTATTTTGAACTTATCTCAAACATTTACCGTTATAATACCCGATTAACTTCGAAGTCGTCATACGCTTTACCCGAAATAAGAACTAACTGTGGAAAACTCAGCTTAAAGTTTCAAGGAGAACTTAATCAGGAACAAAATCCGTGATAATTTCAAACACCTCAGCAGAAGTTCATTTAAAAAAAAAAAACAGTTACAGCGTTAACTATTAACAAGACCTTTTCGTATTACTACTCTCCGTCCTGAAAGAAGTATTGTACTTTATTAACTTTGTTTATCTCTTATTTACTTGTTTATTTGTTTCCACTTCCTGTGTTCTTTCTTAATTTCTGTTTAATACCTGTCATTGCCCACATTCTGCACAAAAATTTTGATACATTTATTAATCCCGCTTATAAACGTGTAATTGAATCTTGAAGGGTACATGACTTGATAACCGTCACTGGTTTTTCATGTACCCTGTACTCTGCCAAGCTTTTAAACTACAAATATAATAATCGTAATAAGGTAGAGCATTGAGTATAGATATAAGATATTGTTATTTTTTTGTTGTTTTTTCATATACACGGTCGGCTAGTCCTAATGATCAAAATTTCTCTCACAGTAATTTGATTGTATTTTAACCAACAGCTTCCTAACACGTGTGACTTGAGAATGCTATCCATTCTTCAACTACAAGCAACTGAAAACGCGATACATTTTACAACTCCATGTACGAAAATGCTCGAAAACGTCTCTTCAACATTTAGAAAGCATACGAACGTTTCTCGTCTATGTCGACGACCTACGATGCATTTTTTGTAACCTATGCTGAAGAGAATGCTGTTAGTTATAGTAAAAGAGTGAAAAGGAAAGCACCATTTAGGGCAGTCAAAACTTTGCTAGTTAGCGTTGTTCATTAGGGTGTTCTAAGAAGAAACTAGTGCTATAAAAATTCGAGCAACTTTTGTTGCGCAAAAAATTATGATAAGGAAATTAACATGTATACAACTGAATTTGTTATGAAAATTGTGTTGATTACAGCAGTTTAAAAAACGCAAAGTTTTTGTTTATTAAAAGAGCTCAATTGGTTAATCTTTAGAGCTTAAGTCATCAATAAACCAGCTAACAAAGAATGGATGACATAAGACCATCCAACCTTAGAATAACTCGTCAACCAATCATTTTGGTATAATAAAACCTGTTCAACCTGTGTGAAAGTCACCTATTCTAGACTTATATCAATCGTTATAACAACCAATGCGTTGCTATTCAAAGCTCTATAAAAAGAATATGTGGCTTTTTTTTGTACGCTTATAAGAAATGATTTCGAAATACACAATACAAGAAGAGTTCTAGCGCCATTATATTTATCAAGGTTACAGTTAAGTTAGATAAAAAAGAAGAGGAATGCGAAGACTTTGTGCGCATAAACTTTACTCATAAAACAAGATAATCATCAAAACGGAATTAGAAATGTTTTGTAACCAAAAGCTTGCAGTATGAGTTTATTAGTATTCTACAGTAGTAAGCCCCACATAAAAATTCATTTGCGTCGTCATTCGCATTAAAACAATAACACGAGTTATTGTGGTGGGCCAGTGTCACTGGATCACTCAAGTGTTAGCACGTCTTGCGCAATTCATACCGACCAATCAGAGAGCAGTTGAGCGCCGCCATATTTGCCCCACAAACAGTCCCACACATTTCGAACATTTTACGCTACGGAGTGCTTGTGTTTTGGCTCGTTTGTCGTGGTTTTAAGTTTTGCGTGGAGGAAAGCAATGCAGATGAGAGACACCCCGAAAGATTGAATGAAGGGTGTTTTGTTTTATCCCTCAAACCAAAAACAAACCCCGATACGTGTTGTAAGCCGCATATCAGCTGAGCCTCCGCCGAGTAAACAGGAATCAACAAGCACAAAGCCATGTGCTCTGAGCTAAGTTCGTAGTTGTTGTCTGCATCTATTATTCAATTTGTATAATACAGTCAATAAATAAAATATATGTTAACACAATTTTAGCCTTTCGTTAGAGGCAGCAGCCGAACGAGCGATATCCAAATCTACGACATATGGGTCGATTAATTGAAGCAAAATGGCACGAAAAAGGAAAAACACCACTTCAAGGCAGCTGCTAAGAAAAAAAAATACGAAGAACAAGAGGCAGTTGGAAATCAAACTTCAGTCCCACAAACAGTCCCCCAAATTTTGGACATTTTACGCTACGGAGTGCTTGTGTTTTGGCTCGTTTGTCGTGGTTTAATTTACGTTTTGCGTGGAGGAAAGCAATGCATATGAGAGACACCCCGAAAGATTGAATGAAGGGTGCTTTTTTTATCCCCCAAATCAAAAACAAACCCCGATGTGCCGGTTAGGGAATCAATCTCATCAGAGCGTGTTGTAAGCCGCATATCAGCTGAGCCTCCGCCGAGTATAAAACAGGAATCAACAAGCACAAAGCCATGTGCTCTGAGCTAAATCCGTAATTGTTGTCTGCATCATACTGTCAATGAACAAAATATATGTTATAAACAAAATTTTAGCATTTTTTCGGAAGCAACAGCCGATCGAGCGACATCCAAATCTACGACATACCGGTCGATGAATTGAAGCAAAATGGCACGAAAACGGAAAAACACCACTTCAAGGAAGCTGCTAAGAAAATAAAATACGAAGAACAAGAGGCAATTGGAAATCAAACTTCATAGACACAATAATTCATTATTATCTTTGTTTACCTTCTAGCTTCAATAATATAATGAATACAGACCCTGGAATACCTGCTAGCTGGTATCTCCTCACAGACAGAAAAGAATATATAAAAAATATATCAGAATGTCTTAAATATTTATGACTGAATCACTCGTGCAACGCAAAAACACTGTATATTGAATTTGTTAATTAGTTGCATTTAGAACAACGTGTTATGCATTTTCTTACACATATTTATCTAGGAATGATCTACCGGTAACAGTCGCTGAGAAATAAGGGGAAAACTTTATTTACTGGATTTCATGTTAGGAATGTCTACTGTAGTACTTTCAAAAAATATTTTTTTGTGTTTACAGTTTGTATACAACAAAATCACAGAGTTCACAGCCAGCGATCAAAAGTTGACCCTGCACTTGAGCATAGTGATCTTTTTTTTGTTGTTGTACATGTTGCTTCAGGTGATTCTTTTTTGAGACAAAAAATTAGCAGTACACAGCATTTGTTTTCTATAATGACAGTCTTCCCATTATGAACCCCAAACACGAGAAAATTCGTGTTGGTAAATTCTCCCATTTATTGCTTTCATCCTGCAATCTGATGACATTGTGTTCAGGACCCCTTTGTCACAATAGTGGATGTAGCCTGCGTGCATTTGCTTAAGCAACTACTAGCTAAAAACCTGTCAAACTTATTTTTAGCAAATATTAAATAGTGTCTGCAGTTCAAAATTCAAAACAAACTGCGCGCGCAGTCTGAATACTTTTTGGAATTTCTTTCGGGCGCAACATTACGTATCCACTCAAACTCTGGGGTTTCTCATCAGTTCTCCCGGAAATGAAGCCTCTAGGAAATTTTGAAGAAAATCGATTTTTCATCGAGTCTAGTTAACTTTGATCTAGTTTTACAGAAAATGGTTATTCAAATTGTCTTAATAAGTTTTGATTGCCAACCCTACAGTATAGCTCCCAAACCGCCAAAAATCTGAAACTGAACATGAAGTTTAAACTCTGTTTTATTAATTTCAGTTGCGCAATACATGTAGTTTTACTACTGCAACTAAAGATATATCTAAAAAAAGTTCAGCACTTCTAGTAAGTATTGCTTCAGTCTGCATTGCTATCCCTTTGAACAACTTTCAAATACAAGTAGTTTTATTATAACGTTTAAGATTATCGTTTCAACTTTTTGCCGACTTGTAGTTTTACTACTGCATTAAAGATATAACTTATGATAAATGTTTCAGCACTTCGAGTTTTGCTGCAGCACTGATATTCCTTGGCATATTTTCATTCCAAGTAGTTTAGAATGACGCTTAAGGATACTTGTCCTCCATGCATGTAGTTTTACTACCGCAATGCATGATACTCTATCAATTTTTAGAAGAAACCAACTAGCACACTATTACGAGTGCTGCATTAGTTAATCTATCGGTGACACAACCTCTCATTAATAAACTGTAACCCTAGCTGAATAAGCTTTTTAATATATTCTCAAATCTTTTCTCAATAGCTGTATTTACAAACATGCGCAGAGCTAAATCGGTCTGCCAGCTTGGCCACTTACACGCACATACATTTCTAATATAAAGTTGATGAGCGGCGTGGTCCGGACTGTAGTCCTACATAAAGTTTGTGGGAGATAAATAGAGAGGTAGCTATGTAGTTATGCAATAAAGGTTACACAATAAGATGGGTGGGTAGGGAAACAAAAAAAGGTTTAGGAAAAGTGAGTTCCACTCGTAATCTTAGGATCGCGAGTTTGATTTCCGACCATTGTGTAATGTGTCTTCGAGCAAGACACTTCACCCGACTTGTTCCAAGCCGGCGACTCAGAGCTCTGTATAAATAAGTACCAGCTTCTGCTGGAGGCTAACATGCGATGAATTAGTGTCCTGTCCAGGAGGTGTCAAAGACCCTCGTCTGCTTAGAACTACGGAATTTTGTTGCTTCGGTTAATCTCTATGGGCGGCGGAACCGGGGACCGAGCCGGGGGAGGGATGGGGGCACTACCTCCCAAAATAATTTGGAGCTTCTAACTTAAAATTTCAAGCTTCTAACCCCCAATAATTTTTGGCTAAAAACAGCAGCTTTTGAAAAGGAATCTCAGATTTTATAACGAACGGTTACAATTTGCTCACTGTGCCCCCATTTGCTTCAGCCACCCATGACATCCGACGATGGACTACAGTTCAGAACGTCGATCGTTATTATTTTCTATTTATTTATTTATTATTTTATTTTATTTATTTATTTATTTATTTTTATTTATTAGCTTCGCCAGCTAGGGCAGGGGAGCCGCAACAGTTTTATACCAATTACTGCGGACCCTAACTAAATTTAAACTACGTGAAAAACTTTTAAAACAACACGATATATAGAGTTATTAGTACAATAATATAGGTAAATATATAAGCTAAAAACAACACGATACATTACGAGCGAGACTTCGAGACTTGTTACATTTAAGACAGATAAGAGACTTCGAGACTTGTTACATTTAAGTGAGATAAGGCAGATATTTACATTTGTAGTTACACTACTCAATAACTGCGCATTATGATCGGTGCTAGATGATGGTGTACATGATCGATAGCTTCCACTGCTTTAAAAAGTGTGGAAGAGATTAGAAGTCCAGTGCTTTACCTGCTGAAATTTTATGTTTTCACAGTCTGAAATCATTCGTTCTTCCTACACTTACACTAGAGTTAATCGGCAATGTTCGAAAAAGAATCATTTTCTTAATGCATTTCTCCAAATCAGAAATCACTCAATAGAGTAAATTAAAAAAAATGAAAAACTAAACCTTTTCAATTTCTTCTAGATATTAATTTTTGTTTAACATTTCCTTGTGATTTTAATTTTTTTTTTTTCTTTTGAACTGACTTTAAAATAATCCCACTGTGAACAACTCGAGCTAAATCAAAGGCCAAACAGGTACACGAGTTTTTAGCTACGTTCACTGAAAGAAATAAGAACATGTTCAAAACTCAAGACACTTTTGAAGTTCCAAGAATCCGCAAGTCACTGTTTCAGCCAATTGTAGCACAGCTGCCATTCTTAGCATCATCAGAACTTTACATGCCTTTACTCAACTGCGGACCGTGGACCACGGTCCGGCTTGGTTTATAAACCTTTACTCAACTGTAGACCGTGGACCGCGGACCAGCTTGGTTTATATTCCTTTACTCAACTGCGGACCGCGGACCACGGACCAGCTTGGTTTATAAACCTTTACTCAACTGCGGACCGTGGACCGCGGACCAGCTTGATTAATATGCCTTTACTCAACTACAGACCGTGGACCACGGACCAGCTTGGTTTATACGCCTTTGCTCAACTGCGGACCATAGACCGCGGACCAGCTTGCTTTATATGCCTTTACTCAACTACGGACCGCGGACCAGCTTGGTTAATATTTAAGAAATAAAACATGTTCTCCGTGCCTTCACAGCCTGGTGAAAACCGAGGCGAACGTTTGGGAGAATCAGTGAAAACCCGAGACGCAGTCGAGGGTTTTTACCTGCTCGAGAATTCTCACAAACTTTGCCAAGGTTTTCACCAGGCTATGAAGGCACGGAGAACATGTTTATTTCTTTTATGAAATTATCATTTTGCAACTTACCAAAGACAGGGACGATCTACAGTTTACTTACTTTTACAGTTTCACTGTTTGTATCATTCTTAGACATATTGCATTCCATGATGACTTTGACCTCTAAGTTTGGAATGCTGGAGTTTTTGTATATCAGCAGTTATGCTGAACAAACGTGTAAGAAACTAAACAAAATTTTCTGGCAATGTTGCTGTGCTTGTAAAATTTCCTGCATGGCAGAACCAAGATTGTTTGATGTTTACGCAAAGTGAGAAGGTTGATCTTTATTTTCATGAGGCAATCCGACATGTTGATCTTGACGTAGTGGAGAAGCAAATGTTTGACTTTAATGTAGTGTTTCTCCACGAGACAACAGACCGAACAACGTTCTGGAATCGTTTGCCCTTAGATCCAAGAAACGATGAGGCTTCCAGAGCTAAAGTCAAGCAATATGTTATGAATATTATGAGTTTTACATGGGTGTAAAACAAAAGAAAAAACACGATAAACCCGGGTTTTTTTGTTACAACTTTTATGTTTATGGAGGACAAGGTTTATAACTTTCATTTCTCCAAGATACATGGTGGGAGCAAGAGAGATCGTTGTGAGACCAAGCTCTATCATTATCTCAGACGAACCCCAATGGATAGAAAGGACACTGACTTCGCAAGTCATTCAGACAATGTATGTGGAGGCGCTGTACAGGACAATCAAACAGTTGTCAAGAGAGGACTGTGGGGATGTAAAAAAGGTTATTTAAGTCAAAGAGGTCACGACTGCTTTATGGAGGATGATCAACTGATTTGGTATGAGCACTATGAAGAAGCACGAAGAATGATCAAGCAAGCTTTATTCTTCGCCACAGTTCAAGAAATTTGCAAAAGTGAACTGAATATGGAAGTGACTTTTCGCTGGAAACCTTACATTAAAGAGCTTTGGAATATGAGTTCTGAGAAGTGCTTTTGTTTGTATTTTGAGTTAAAAGAATGGACAGAAAACGACAGAATCGCAAACACTGTGTACGTACGATTCAAATCTTAGACTTGATATATACATGTTGTTAGTAATAAAGCTTGTAAAAAGTATTTCCTTGTCAGTTGTTTATTGCTTATTAAGAATGAGGATGTACATGAGGCTTCTTAGGGAGCTTGCGAAGCGTTTTGAGCTTTCCCTTTTACTCACAGCGCACGCCAATTCCAAAATTGGAGTACTTGTTTACATCCATCGTGAGAAGATAGCGTATGGTTCTATGAATTGGTTGCGTTTGCTTTATTTTCTTCGTTATGCAGAAAAATATGAGCTTACGCAGGACCAATGGGATATGTTGTATGAATTCTTGAGGTACCAACATCCTTACTTTTTTCCAAATATATCCATTCTTACCGCATATGTGTTAGTTCGACTTTTGAAATGGTTATAAAACGGGAAGCCCTCTGCCATAATTGTCAATTGCTTCACGGCTAGCAAATGATCAGAATATTTTGCTGTTGCAGTCCTGGTCTGCCTACAATTCAATAAGAAAACATTTTTCGTTGAGTTCGTTGTATCCTATCATGTTGTGGAGGGAAAGTGATTATCGAATCCTCTGAGCTGAGCTCGATGGAGGACAGAACATACCAATACCTTCACCAAAAATATTACGATCTCGAAAAAGCATGAAATCTCTGGTTGCGTAGATGTCCTCTATCGTATTGGAAAAGAAGATGAAAAGCACAAGATGTCAAAAAATCAAGTACAAGAGTGGCTGAAGACCCAGGATGCTTACACGCTACATAAACCCGTGCGTAAACACTATTCAAGGAACATAGTGGTTGTCGGAGGTACCGATGATCAATGGCAAATCGACATCTGTGACATGCAATCTCTCAGCAAGTACAACAAAGGCTATAAGTACTTACTAACGTGCATTGATATATTTTCCAAGTTTGCGAAGTTTTTTTGAAGTTAAAGACTGGAAAAGAAACCACAACTGCTTTGCAATCAATACTAGACTCCGGTAGAAAACCGTTCTACCTCCATTCGGACGAAGGCAAAGAGTTTATAAATAAATCCCTTCAAACATTGCTAGCGGAGAACGATTATGATTTTTTCACCACTCGTAACGAGACCAAGGTTAGTGTTGTAGAGAGGCTTAATCGTACTTTAAAGACCAAGATGTGGCGATACTTTACCTGGAAGAATACTTTAACATAATTACCAGTTCTCTCTCTTAACTACTGAAGAATTACAATAATTATTTTCATAGAAGTATCAAGACTAAACCCTCCTTCATCACCAAGGAAAATGAGAAATCTATATGGTACACGCTCTATGGAAACATTCTCACAATGAAAAAGAAGAGAGCAAGGTTTACTGAAATTTGAAGTCGGAGATCAAGTGAGGGCAAGTAAGATTAAGAGTACACTTGAAAAATCTT
>JAOBAT010132097.1:0-12314 GCA_026413305.1 Hydrozoanthus tunicans | reverse complement strand
TATATATATAGATAGATAGATAGATAGATAGATAGATAGATAGATAGATAGATAGATAGATAGATAGATAGATAGATGTTGCTTAATTAGAAAGAAGAGTAAGTATGCTGATGAGGTAAAAAATGTAGACAAAAACTCGCCTATATCTTTTAACAAATCCATGTGCAACTGCTCCTCTTTAAGAAGCTCTGCACGTAGACTGTTTGTAATATAGCTCACAGAAATTTTGTTTGTACAAAAGAACTGTGTAGCAACAAGCAAACATTTGATTGGCTTCCTTAGCTGATGTTTTTCATCCACCCAAGAAAACCTCAGATTATGCCACTTTGTAAGCAGTGCTTTTAGTACCTTGTAAAATAAGGCAAAAGACTGACGCCCCTGGCAGCTGTTGTTGTGTTTCATTTGTCAGTAAATGAAACGAGCAACAACATATACCTATATGGCTTAACCAAATTTTTGGAGTAAGTGAACTGTTAGTAGGTGTTTCTGGAATAGAAGAAAACGTGAACCGTTTACATCAACACATTTCCAAACATTTGCCAACAATTTGAACCTAAAATTTGACAGACTGAGTGAATAGACGAATAGCTGTTATACGTTTGGTCCTAAGAAACGCTTGAACGGCAAATTCTTGCATTGCTACATCACGTTCACATCTACACGTACACAAAGCCGGTTTTACAATTTAAATATCATTACTCCTGAGCACACGCAATTGCAATTTGCTGTCATGGTGGATGTTGACTTGCTAATTCACTGTCGTTGTTATTTGCAACAAATCCGATAAGTTTATGTCATAGTTACTAATGTTAAAGTGAGACTTTTTGTTCCAAGTTCAAATTTTTGTCTTACTTATGTTCAAACAGTGGTTTGTAAGAAAGTCCAGTCGGTGTTACGTCAACGAAGTTCGTCACTTTAAGAACGTGGAATTTTTAACAAAGTTAACTCGTTGTACATAAAAAAGCAAAGCAGTTCATAGCGTTGTAGAACTTCCTGACTTCAAATCTTACAATATGCCTAACATTTACTGACATACCGAACTGATCACAACTTTCTCCTTCCCAACCAATTAGGCACAACCTCTTCCCGCTGACCGGATCGCATAGAAAGTGTCCCCGGTGGTCGTTTCTGGGTGAACAATTCTCCTTTCTTTTGGTGCAGTTCGAGCGGGGATCATACCAACCAGACAGACATGCTTTTCTCCCTTTGCAGTAATCACACTCATAATGACCGAGGGCATCGTTGCGATTCTTGCAGTACTCCATACAGGTGGGGCCAAGATAGTTCCGGTCACAATACACGTTAAGTATTATGTCAAGATTGGAAAACCTTCCACGAAAATTGATGAGAGTGTTCCGAGTAGGGACAGTATACTTGTAACTATAATGAGCAAACAGCATTCTAAGGATGCCTTCTTCAATGTATTCAACGTATTCAACGGTTATGTTCACTTCCGCACCTTCCTAAAAAGAAAAAGAATAAAAAACTATCACAGGAGCTGAACAGAAATCAAATTTGGAGGTAACAGCAAGTAGGCCCAAAATTACCAAATTGTTTCACAAAACCAAGCATCTTCACTGGCAACTAAATTTTTCCAGGGCTACCAAATATTTTAACTGGCAACCACATTTCTGTGGCTACTCTGGCTATACACCAACTAACGGTTCAACGGTTTTATTTTCCACATTTTACATTTACATTAATAATTTAAAGTAAATAAATAAAAGGTGGAGGGGACAGGATTTACAACCCTCGGGGGTTAGATTCGCAACCCTGCACCCTTCTTATTTTACAATGAGTTATGAGAT
The DNA here is from genome assembly GCA_026413305.1 of Hydrozoanthus tunicans. Lineage (NCBI taxonomy): Eukaryota > Metazoa > Cnidaria > Anthozoa > Zoantharia > Hydrozoanthidae > Hydrozoanthus > Hydrozoanthus tunicans. The sequence continues at coordinate 10,506 of JAOBAT010132097.1, read as the reverse complement.
TATTTACAGCGGTAACTAAAGGCAGAATCATAGATTATAGTTTTCATTTGCAGTAAGTTGATAAGATTTGATTTATACAGGATTTACGAACTGAACTAAGTAACATTGTGTGCAGTTAAAACTTCTCAAGATAATTAAAGACATTTTAAGCTATTGTCTTAGGAGAAAATCTTTATATTTTTTTCCTAAACACTTTAATGGACTTACTAGCTCTTATTTCGTTTTCAGTCTCATTCCAGATCTTAACTGCAGCGTAATTGACACTAAATTGGCCAAATTTATGATTAACCCGCGGGAGGAAAAGATTTTTCTTCGTTTTTAACCGTGTTTCATAGTTATGAATTGTGTCAATGTCGCGGAAATTGCTAAAGTTTATAAAAACTCCAGGTAACTGCTTAGTGTTATGCTTATAGACTAGTTCTGATATCTGAAGATTCACTATTTCAAAAATCATTAATATTTTGAACCCCAGAAGTAAGGGTCAACTTGGAGACCTGTGGTCTGAAAATGTAAATGCGCGTAATGCTCTTTTTTGTAAAAGGTGGATAGGAAGCAGTTTCGATTTATAGCTGGCAAACAAAAGCAAAAAATTCATTCATTTCTTAATTCATTCATTCTTTTTGTTTTCTATTAGGCTTTATATTACATTTTACAACAAATAGAGTTAACTAAATAATGGTAAAGAAGCTCAAAGAAAAACCACAAGGCTTAAAGCGAATGCGATCCCTCAAAACAAAACTGAATAATCAAATACGCCTAACAGGAATGGTTGATCAATGATTTTATAAAAAAAGAGGAAAAAGGACAAAATGAGGTGAGAAACAAAGAACAGAAAAAGAAAAAAGTTGTCAAGATTTACACGGATAGGAGAAATTCCTTGAACGTCTACCTATGTAATAACGAAATGATTTCGCAACCTTTGGTGTTGTTACTTAACGAAAGATAAAACTTTGACGTCCTTGAAAGCGAATCGAAATTTGACAGATATTAGTTCTACAACTGAGGAAACACAAATTTGGACGTTGATAGTCATCCAGTCTTTTTTAGCATGAAAGAATTGAGTTCTAAATTAGCGATTACCAGTCCTGTTTCTTTTTCAGGAAGCGAAATTTCTCCGTGCTGAAACCAAAGCTACAACTTACAATTTAACGATCTAACTATGAGTCTAAAAACTTACGTTCCACATTGTAAAAGGAAACGATATTGGATTTACACTCCGTGGATGAAATGATAAAGGAAATTCAAACACATCTTCTATCACACTGTACGAATGAGTGATACCGCCTAAGCTGCAAAATTGGTTTGACTTGATGTCGGTGATACAGATTCTGAATATCTTTTCACAAGTTTTCGGACATTTAAACTGCTGGGATTGTGGCCATTTGACGATGTATCCACAGCAACTTCCATCTGCTAGTTGATGAGTTGGATTACTGAAGTTTAGAAGCCGTAAATTAAGGATTCCACTGCCCAGGCTTTCCTATAGAAAAGAAACACAACAATTTTATTCAGAACTTGTGTTGTATTGTATTGAATTGTGTTGTGTTGCGCTGTGTTGTATTTTATTGTGTTGTATTGTATTGAAGTTTGTTGTTTTGTGTTGTGCTGTGCTATGCTGTGTTGTATTGTATTGTACTGTGCTGTGTTGTATTTTGTTTTGTTGTATTGTGTTGTGCTGTGCTGTATTGTATTGTGTTGTGCTATGCTGTGTTGTGTTGTATTGTACTGTGCTGTGTTGTATTGTGTTGTGTTGTATTGTATTGTGCTGTGTTGTATTGTGTTGTGTTATGCTGTGTTGTTTTGTATTGAATTGCAGTGTATTGTGTTGTGCTGTTTTGTATTTTATTGTACTGTGCTGTGTTGTGTTGTGCTGTGTTGTGTTGTGCTGTTTTGTGCTATGCTATGCTGGGCTGTGTTGTATTGAGTTATGCTGTGCTGTGTTGTATTATGTTGTGCCGTGCTATGCTTGCTGTGTTGTGTTGTATTGTATTGTACTGTATTGTATTGTGTTGTGATGTACCGTGCTGTGTTGTATTGTCTTGTAATGTATTGTGTTGTGTTGTGTTGTATTGTGTTGTGTTGTATTGTATTGTGTTGCATTGTACCGTGCTGTGTTGTATTGTATTGTATTGTAATGTGTTGTGTTGTGTTGTGTTGTGTTGTGCTGTGTTGTATTGTATTGTGTTGTGTTGTGTTGTGTTGTGTTGTATTGTATTGTATTGTATTGTGTTATGCTGTGCTGTGTTGTATTGTATTGTATTGTGTTGTGCTGTGCTGTGCAATAAGAAGCTATTGATCTTTAGAGCAAAATTATCGGAAGTAAACTTCGCTTAACGAGCAACCAAAAATTCTCGAAATTGCTGTTAGGGTTAGGAGTAATGGTAACGGTTGGGATAAGGATTATATCTTTTAATTCCCGAAATGAAAATGTGGAGTTTCACTTTTACGACCACAAACTGCATGAAAATGTAAAGCTTGGCAGCCACCACTTTATGTAAATTAGAGTATGGGTGAGTACGGAAATTTTACCCGCATTTTTTTCACTAGATTAAAAAACTCAACGTACCTGATAAACTGTAGCTAGATAGACAAGCACTATGGTTATCGTCTTCTGATGCGCCATAGGAACTACACAAAAACTGTTCAATAAAAACAAAGTTTAAGAGTTGTGAAATGTCATAAAACTCTACTTTAAAACAGCTTTTAACACAAAACAAGTGACAACGAATTCATTCTTTACCTGATGGTAGTCGGGTTCAAAAATGGAAAACTGTTCTTTCAAAGGATCAAATGAGTGTTTTGAACTAAAGTAAGCCCTTAGATTAAATATTTGTTTTATGGCTACATTGTACTGTCACGCTGACACGTTTGACAAATCTTTGGCCACACAATCAATAAAAACAATTATTTGACAAATATGTCTCCTTCAAAAGGAAACGCTGAAATGATATATCCCGTTGCAGATCAGCTGATACCGCTACAACAGAGAGTATTTTATTTCTATTTCGTTTGTAGATTACTTATTTATGCAACATTTGGTTCTACTGGGTGAAAAGGGTAGGGAGAGCCGTCGGAAAGTCCCCAAACAGCCCAAAAAAATACCAACCTAAAAATACTTGTCGGGCTAGAAATCGGCCTTAAAAATAACAATTGAAAATCAGCATTTTTTAACTGATAGATAATGTTGGCATCTTGTGTTGCGCCGAACGTGATATGGATGTAAAGGCGCGCGTGTATTTAAGGTCGTTTAGCGTAGAACTTTTGTCTTCTGTTTTAACTTGAACAACGAGGTTCAGACTGGCTAAAATTTAGGAACAACGTAAGTTCAACTGAAGCTCGAGCTTTACTGAGCTTTGATCTTTTACTGCATGAATATGCAATATTATTACGAACGGTTGTCTCTCTGTTCGTTTTGTGCTTCTCTTTTCACTTTATTTTTCTCGCGGTTTATACAGAGCGGTAGCTTGTACTGTTATTGTCTTCTTGCTTTTACTGGTACTGCTACGACTACGACTACGACTGCGACCACGACTAAGACCGCGACCACGACTTCGACTTCGACTTCGACTACGACTACGATTACGACTGCGGCTGCGACTGCGATTGCGACTGCGACTGCGATTGCGACTACGACTACGACTACGACTACGACTACGACTGCGACCACGACTACAACTGCGACCACCACTACGACTGCGACTGCGACAACGACTACGACTGCGACTGCGACTGTGAGCTACTGCGACCACGACTGCGACCACGACTGCGACCACGACTACAACTACGACTGCGACTGCGGCTGCGACTGCGACTGCGACTGCGACTACGACTACGACCACGACTACAACTGCGACCACAACTACGACTGCGACTTCGACCACGACTAGACTACGACTGTGACTGCGAGCTACTGCGACCACGACTGCGACCACGAATGCGACCACGACTACAACTAAGACTACGACTGCGACTACGACTACGACTACGACCACGACTACAACTGCGACCACAACTACGACTGCGACTTCGACCACGACTACGACTGCAACTGCCACCACGACTACGACTACGACTGCGATAGCGAGCACGACTAGGACTAGGACTAGGACTGCGACTGCAACTGCAACTGCAACTGGGACTGCGACTGCGACCGCGACTGCGACCGCGACCGCGACTGCGACCGCGACCGCGACCGCGACTGCGACTGCGACAGCGACCACGACCACGACTACGACTACGACTACGAATAATGTTACTGCTTTTTAGCTCTCTTTTTATAGGCTCTTGCTATTTTTAGCCATGCAGCAGGAGTTCAGTTTCCTCTTTATAAAAGTGTTTTCAGCAAAGGCTGAAATAACTGCTGCTGATAACTGCGACTAATATATTGGTAATGCGAAATCGTGTCCTTAATTTCTTGTTTACTTGAAGATTTGCCAATATTAGAACAACTTCAATTTCAAAAAAACCGAAATCTAGCGTTAACAACTAGAAGTGTGCTCTTTAAATTAAATTAAGTCATTGGTATAGAAAATACTAGATTAATTGTACTTTATTTGGTAATTAAAACTACTTAGATTGAAGAAATCTTAAACTAGATCCTTAGTTATTCTAAATGTTTTCTGTTAGTGCAATATAATTCATTTTACTCAGCACTTTAACTAATATTCCGTGTGGGTTCATATATTGTGATTATCATCCAAAAGTCACGAACTGATTTGTATATTGTATATTGTAACTGATATCCAGAAAGTCACGGAGTGCTTCACTTAGTTTCCGTGCATGCTGATTTGTATATTCTACTTATTATCCCGAAAGCCACGGAGCGCTTTAGTTAACTTGTTAAAACTTTAACTAATATTAAGAACTTAAACCTTTTCCTGTCCATTAGTAAATGTTTTTTAATAACATGATCACGTTTTTCTAAAATATTGACAAAGTAAACTACTGCCTGCTTCTAGAAGATTCTCGAAATGTTTATTAGTACTCCTGTTTCTCTCTGATCATGTTTTGTGATACCAGAATAAAGAATTCTAATATTATTTTATGTGATCTCTAACAAATTCCATATGTAATAAGCTAGAAACTCAAAATGTACATGAAAACTGTATCTTAATGATACACAGAGGATATACTGCATGGCCGCACGGAGCCGTACGAATTTATCTTCGAGTGTTGAAAAATCTCGCCAGTGAGCGAGGCGAACGAGTGAAATATTTACAACACGAGAAGAAAAACGTATCTCCAAGTGGCCATGTAGTTTTCTTTTTACTACTTACTTAATGAGAAGTAAAGTAAAGTTTCCACAGCGGACGAAATCAGTTGATCGATAAGCTGTTTCAACTGCGGGAAAAGTTTCATATCAATCACACGTGATGATCGTGATATGGAAATCTTGCGTTCTGATTGGATGTTTTTGATATCACCTCGTGTAATTGACACGGGTGGCTGATACCCTCTATATTTCATCGATCTACTATATGAATATCGAACTAAGTAAGTAATAAAAATTTTTGTTACATGTAACACAAGAATTTCATTGCCCGCGTAAAACTTGTTTGTAGAAATCAGTACGCTATATTTCAAAATAGCTATACAATACAACCAATGAGGACGGCGTATAGCTGATTTCGCATGTGAAAATAGCTGTACAACCAATACGAATGGTGTATAGCTGGTTTCACTAGTAAAAAATATAACCAAGGTTCAAGAAGTGGCGCCTCTGTGGTTTTCACTCAGTTTTCGAAAAAACATGGGTACATCTAAATTGAATAACATTTGCATGAATTGAAGATTTGCTGCTGTGGAAATACACATATACAGCTACTGACAGGAAAGTAAGAACGCTATCCATATTTGCAATAACCAAAGCCAAAGCATGTTGTATTGCTGAAAAGATTTCTGGAGGAGAATGACTTATAAACGGAGTTTGTAAATATCGAAGCAATAGCACAGTAGAATATTAGATTGCAAAGGTTCTCAACCAAGTGGTAAAGAAGCTAGGGTTGCGGACAACACTATACATGATACGAACTATTCAAGGTCTCCTTTATTTCTGGCTTTGACTCGCTATAACTTACAAAACTGTCAAAAGTTTTAGTTTGAAAAATGTGATGTTTTTGTCGACATTTAAACTTTGTCGCGGTAAGTTCAGTTTTGCTTGTGTTTGGTCGCGTTATCAACTAAGAAACCAATTGAAAGCTTGTGTTACCTTTAGTATACGGCTCATCTCATAGAAAGTATTTTGTACGGGATTTATTCACTCCGGATGTTTGTGCAAAATTCCTCATTCGCTTGTGCCTCGCTCGTTCGGGATTTAGCACAAACATCTCGTGAATAAAATCCCGTACGCCGCATTTTCTATGAAAGAAACTATATATACAGAATAAATAAAAAGTGCTTCGCAGTTTATGATCATCGATGTCATTGGAAAGAGGGTTTCGATGTGGTTATCCATTAGCCGTAAAACATCCAAAAATCTAGCCGTTAGGCGAAAAAATTGACAAACAATTTACAGTTAGCCGTAAAAATGTTAAGGGTGAAAATTCAGTCCGTAAAAAATATAAACTCTAAAGTCTCGCGGGAATACTTCGTGTGTCTTGTTTTTTTTAAATATTACAAGTTTTTACAGGATAGATTATAGCGAATTAAACCAATACTCACGCTAATCAGCAAAGCGTAAGTCTTGAAATTGTCAGTCGAGCCTGTTATCATTTTAACTATAACAAAGATGGCGCAACTGTCGTCATTTGTCACCGTGATTACCAAACTGTGAGATGTTTCCAGATAGTATTTTTTTCGAGTAACGAACATTTAGACTGGCGCAACATGCAAGGACCAGGGAGGGGTTGAAGGTACTTTTGTTGCTAGGATTTATTTTTTAGGGCTCAAGTCAAGATGGATAGAGTATAGGTTTTACTACTTAAAAGTAATAAAACGAGGATTGTAAGAAATATGGTGCTCAAGAGCAAGACAAATGACAAACACTTTCCTATCGTATTTTTGTATTTGCCAGATACTTTAGCCCTACCACTCCAAAATGGTTTCTGCGGCCCCTGGCGTCTTCTGTTTGTTTCCAAGCTGTACTGTCTTCACGTTCGAAGAAGATAACCCAGGTTGGACTTCAACAGAAAAAGCATTCGAAGCCAGCCAGTCTTTAGTAAGGAGAACGAACTGCCCCAACATGGAGGATACTACTACATCGATAGCAGGAAGAACCGCACTTCACTCTGTCAAACCGGTTTAACTAGAAACAATACCCTACAAACCGGAACTCTTACGTCACCAACCTTTGTTATGCGTCGAGACAAGCTCGGATTCAAAATCGGAGGGTACGCAAAAAAATGACGTTTGCCATGAGTTCAAGTTAATTCTCGTGTATCAATTTCTCGTGTATCATTTTCCTGTGTACCAATTTCCCGTCTATCAATTTCTCGTGTATCATTTTCCTGTGTACCAATTTCTTGTGTATCAATTTCTGTACCAATTTCCTGTCTACCAATTTCTTATGTATCGATTTCCTATGTACAATTTTCTCCTGTACCAATGCCCTGTGTATCAATTTCTCGTGTACCAATTTCCCGTCTATCAATTTCCTGTGTACCAATTTCTCGTGCATCAAACATATAAAGGGCAAGACTTTCGAGTCTCTTTGGATTAGAACACTTATCAGAGGATCCTCTCAGAGCTGTCATACCACCAATTAGGCATAATAGTTATAACTATTGATATTATTATCATTATTATTAGTTAGACATTTTATAAGGTGCGTATTAAAACTTGTTAGGTCCAATCATTAAGTCAGAGTAATGAATACAATACAATACAATATATACAAGTTCTCCCCTCGGGGCTTTTCAGAACCTGTTTACAAGTATATAAAAGGTCAGACAGTTGAGGGTCTTAGAAAGTCCGCTAGAGCGGCTCACATTTTATGGCGCAACTAGCAGCTGATAAGAAGTGCCCCCAGTGGAAGAAACAGAAACAGGCCACAACACAGGGATCACTACCCTACTCTTTGCGACAAGTGTGTGGGTTCTTTTAAGTCCCTCGATAGAAGGGGCGAGAGACTGGACCTACGGTTTAACGTCCTTGTCCGAGAAGACGCGAAGGTCTAACCATTTGCAGATGTTAGAGCAAGGGCAGCACCTTCTCCTCAAATTATTCTAAGACCCTGAGTGAAGGTCCGACCGGGAATCGAACCCGAGCCTCCCGCACTGCAGACTGGCGCCTTACCAACTGGGCTAACCAGGCGGCGGAAAGCAATGATGTAACTCATTTAACACATATTCTACCTATAAAAAATATCTGTGTTCTTGTGTACATTTTCTACAGGAAGTCCAAACAACATCAACGTTAGGGTTGAGCTTATCGTCAATGGATGCATAGTTAAAGTGATGTATACGAGAAACAAAAGGTTGCAGTACCAAGAATGGGAGGGGTTAAAAGAATACATCAATCAAACAGCAAGAATTGTTCTTGTAGATAACTCTACTGACGGCTACCTTGCGTTCGATGATGTTCGATTTCAAGACCCAAGTAAGAAAATAGATAATGATAATAATAATGATAATAATAAAAACAAATAATATTGATAGTAATAATAGTAATAATAAAGATAATAATATTGATGATAATAATAAAAGCTTATACCACGCCTATTCGTGGTGTCCTAAGCGCATTACAATTGTAAAAAATATAAAAATATAAACATAAAAAGTAAATATAAACAAACGTTGCCTAGGGTGGATAAGTACTTGGAAAGGTTTTTCTCAAAGTTTGATAGTTTACCTGCACAAAATAATTCTTAGACGTCCAGAAGGACCAGGGTGTCAAAAGACGATGTTTGCGTCACTTTTTGGTTGCTATAATATCCAACGACTAAATATGTTGTCAATACATTTTATCTAAAAGTTGGGTAACGTGTAAAAAGTTAGCTAATAATAGTGTTTTCTATATTTCTTGAACGAAAATGTCAGACAGTGATGTCGAGCTGCCATGTTTCAAATTAATTTTTGACTTTGAAGACCTCCGAAAGACTTCGAGCGGCAACGGCATCAGTGAGACGCGAACGAGTTTCAAAGCAATGCAAAGGACAACAACAGCACCACGAGTTTAAAAACAATTACACTTTGCATTGTTCCATTGGAGGTAAATGACATTGAAGACTTCGCAACCAAGCATTATTATTATTGCAATATCCGTAAACTTTTCACGTGCACTTGAAAAGAATATGGCAGATTAACGAGAATTTGCCGATTGAATAACCGGAAAAATTTTGCAGGATGCAGTGTATGGGTGTTATTTCATTGTCGCCCGCAATAACAACAATGATTGAGGTTATGAAAGCATAAAGATTAATAACAATACAATAATAACAACAAAAACAACAACAATAATAAAAATAATAATATCAACAATAATCATAATAATAATAACAATAGTAATAATAACTATATTAGTAATAATAATAATAATAATAATAACAATACTCTATTTGTATCATTTTACTAACCATACCCTCAACAGGGCCTCGGAAAGCAAACCTTTTTGTACTTACCAAAACAACTAATCTCTACTCAGGTCCGCCATTAATATTCACGTAGCTATGGCAACTGAATGAGATTAAAGCGACCAAAATTTGGTTCACACAGCCACGGTCTGCAAAAACAAACTTTGAAAGGCACTAAAAAGGCTGAAAGAATTGCAACTGATAACTACTTATCGGTGATATAAGGTTCAAGAGGTTAGAAAATCAACTGGAAGTAACAAGTTACTAGAATGTAAAACAATATAGTAGTAGAAACTACGTGCATTCTATCAGGAATACTGCAACCTGACTGGCTAACCTATACTCACTATAAACAGGCCTGGGGGAATTATGACCATTGTAACCTCAAGTTTCTGTCTGCAACCAGCCTGTTTTGTTCTTTTACATGATTATCAGCCTTTTACTACCTGCCTATGTACAACTGACCTACCCGTGCATGAGTTTAGGTAGAGCCCCGCTAACTCGAACAATTAAACTCAGCGCTTAATCAAACAAAAGACCATAGATAAAAACATTTTTAAACTCAAATTCAGCAGTTTTTTCATGAGCTATTTTTTCCATTCAGAGCTCGATTTTTAAGGGTTTTCATATTATATGTAGCTGCATACAAATCCAGGGGAAGCATATTTTTTAGGTTCTCATCAGCCTGTTCCAGAAAACTAATTAAAGATTTTGATCAAGTTTCACTTTCATCATCAAGTTTCAAAACCTAAAATTGCAACACAAGGTAACAGCTCTGAAAAGGCACAAAGGGCATGGTAACGAGACAAGTCCAAGTACTATATTGAAACGAAATATTCTCCTAAAAATTATCATCAGCAGCCAGAAACTAGATTTTATTGTATTTTTGTACACAACGCTGAAAGGTGACGAACGACGAAATTTTTTGGTGCGAGGCAAAAACACCTGCGGGCGCTGACGAGAACCTAGAAATCTGCTTCCCCTCGGCCCAAGCTGTT
>JAOBAT010132086.1:0-12315 GCA_026413305.1 Hydrozoanthus tunicans | reverse complement strand
ATTTCAAGAAGCTTATTCTCCCTTAATATTTTATCAATTCAACTGAAATTTGAAACACTGTTAGGAAAGTATCCCAGTGTCTGTAGTAGAGCATAGTTCCAGCAACAATAATGCAATTTCGCCGCGGTGTTTGGCTGCTTTTTGCCTGTGTACTTGTGCTCACCATCAGCCCCTCCGCAAACATTTTTCCACCGTATGTACGATTTTTTGTTGTCGAAAAAACTTAGTCGGGTAGAAGTCAATACGAGACGAAAATTTAAGCCACATACCTCGTGCTATCCACACTACCGTATGAAACCCAAGTTCTCGCTGTATCACGTATATGTACGGAGCAACAACGTCGTTTTTTGAGTGTTTGTGTCGTTTTTGCTTTCGAAGTTAAATTTAGAATTTTGCACTGATGTTTCAAAGTTGCACACAGAAACAGAAAGACCAACACTTTTATTCCTCGTGTGGGCAAAGAAATTTATGCAATGTTGTAACGTTACAACTGCGAAAGTATTTTTAGATAGTTTCACAAATATTCAGCGAGCTCCAATTACTTGCCAAACGACTATTGGCCCAGGGTGATGAAGGTGTGAACCACAAACTCCTCTATGCAAACAAAGTTCACAGTTCTGCTGCATATAAGACTCATTTTTCTCGAGTGTGATTTTCAGCAAAAATCCATGATTTCAAGAAGCTTATTCTCCCTTAGTATTTTATCAATTCATTTGAAATTTGGAACAGTGTTAGGAAGAAAACCCAAGTCAAAAACAATGCCTCAGTTTTTCTTTAAACCGTTTGGTTCTTGAGTAAGAAGGGTTTATTTCGAAAAATTAGCGAGTTTTAGCGAATAAGTTCTAATCAACAAAGACATTAAAATGAAAGCTGAGACACGGATTTTGACCTCAACGTCAAACAAAGTGCTGCAAAAAAACGCGGTATTGGTTTTAACGCGCGGGAAAAACGTGTAGTTTTCGAGAAAAACGGTTCTTACTTGTTTTCGAATAAAAAACTAAAAAATAATTGAAGAGACCAAAACTTTGTTCTTTTACCTTTCAGAATATGTATGTTTTGCTAAAAGCGCGGATTGAGTATCTTTACGGCCGCAATGAAAAACAGCACTCAAAAGTCTCCTGTGTATCCTTAAGTAATTACTTGTTGAAAATCGTGAAAAATTTATTAGCACCCAACCTCGAATTAACGCCCCCCTCAAGTAAGCGCCCACCAATAAGGCAAGTACGTTATTTAACGCCCTTGGCGCAAAAACGAGTAAATACGGTAAACTCTCACTGGAGACCTTAAATTTTTCCATTTTAGGAAAAGATCTTTTACCCTAAAGGTTTCTTTGTTGTAGTCAGATGCCCATAGAATTAAACAATCTTTCGTTTCTGGTCAATCCAAATAAGTTTCTTGTTGGTCTAGTTTACTACTTTTGCAACTTATCATTGTTGTCGTTCTTTAGCGGAAATGTCTCTTATTAAGTACAATTGCCTTTTGTATTTTTTTTTTAGTTTTAATTCATTACCCGAACGTGCACACGTTTTAACAAACCATTTGTTGACTTTCGTCATCTCCGGTTGTTGGTCTCTTCCAATTAAAGAGAATTATCTTCAGTAAGTATTTGCTGTAAACAATCGAACCTAATACGACTGACCTTCCCCGACTAGCATATGATAACTGCTGGTCATTCGGGACTCGTGCTTAGTTCCATAATTTTGCATGTTTGCTAAAAATGATCAGACAGTAAATGCCGCGCACTCTTTAAACGAGTTTACCTTTCATGCCGTCATACTTTGTGTACCTTGTTTTGTTTAAAATTCTCTGATTCTTCTACCTGTTAGCCAATAAAAAAGATGTTAGTGAAGGCACACCTTTGACAACGAAGAGACAACTGTGATCAGTTTCGCTGCAAACTAGATTAATGTATTACCAAATTATTGTTACAACGTGTATTAGAGGTGATTGATTGAAGAGAGGTTGTGGGGGATAGGGAGGGGGGTGGTTGAAAACAGAGAGAAAGTTAATTTTTCACACTATTTAAACGAGTTTATCTTCCATATCGTCATACACCGTGTACCTTGTTTTGTTTGAAAAACTCTCAGTAATTTATGATGATCCCTCTCAGTAATTTATGATGAACTTTAAAAGGAAAATCAGTTCTTTTCTTACAGCAACAAGCAAAGTATTTTTCCTTTTATCTTTTGGAGACCTAAATATGCAGTGAAAACATCTGCACTCGTAAACAAATACTTATTTTGTATAAAAAGTGGAAGCTGAAATAAATATGTTATTAATATCCAGTTGATGGCGGTTTCACGGAGTGGAGGGTTTCAGGATCCTGTTCAAAAAGTTGTGGAGGAGGAGTTCAAACTCGTCTACGAACCTGCACCGCTCCAACACCTTCAAACAGCGGGAATAACTGTTCAGGCGAGAGAACACGGATTGAGACGTGTAACACACTCCCTTGTCCAGGTAAGTACGAAGAAAGATGTTTGTGCAAGTGATGGTTGAAAAATTGTTCACGAGGAGGCTTTGAAACGTTTAACCTAAGACACCCTTTTCAGCTCCTTTATTGCTGTTTTAGAAGATATCGCCGTCCATGATTTAAAATCTTGAAAATCTGATCATGCGAACGTAGACTAAAGAAAAAAGAAACAACTGGATCGAATTTTTAGATTTTTTTAGATGGTTTTTGAGGGAACAAATAGGTTTCTAATTGGTAGTCATCAAAGAAAACTGCATGTCCTTAGAAACATTTGAATTTAAAGTGAAAACCTTTTTAAAACGTCAACATACGTTTTAGTACAGAGTAATGGCACCGCTGCTGCAGGTTTGCGTTTTAAGATATTTACAACTAAAAGTTTAACTTTTTTGATATATCATAAGTATTGTAAAGCGCAACTTATTAGTTAGTAAAGTAGCGATATATAATAATTATTATTGTTATTATTACCACTGATGTTGTTTTCACTATTATTATTATTGTTATTATTTATGTTACTGCATTATCAAATCTGTTGGTAGTGCTGTATTAATGATAACAAGATTTAGATGATGTTATTAAACTAACTGTGTAACGGTGCATAGAATTGCTTAACTTTCAGTATCTTATTTTCTAAGTTGTTTACTCTGGTTTATCCCTAACTCATTCCCAAACAGCCATCGATCCTAAGGAGTTCAGTTTTCTCCTTCCCTCCCTAACCTGTTTTACCGTCTTAACACTCTTCTGTATTTCATAGATGAAGAAGAGGTGGTAGACGTGTATGAGGTCGAAATGTCGCTTACGGATAAAAAGTTTGATCCGTCCCTCAAGGACAAGAAGAGCAAACAGTATCAAACTTTGACCTTCCAACTGATAATGGAGATCACGGCTGTACTAAAAAATGAAATAATAGGGTTTTTCTACGTTTACGACTTTTCCTACTCACCAGGAAGCGTCATTGCAAATTTTCGCACCGCGGTGAACTCGACATCGAACGCAACCACCACCGAAATCGAGGAAGAGATATTGCAGGCAAACGAATCAGGGCGTTTCAACTTCACCATTGGTGCTCTTCGAGTTCAAGCCGTTGAAAAAGAACCGCAGAAAAACGACAAACTCTATGTTATAATTGGTGTGTGTGTGGGCTCTTCGTTTATCCTCTTACTGCTTCTGCTGGTGATATGTGTAAGTACAAGTTATTAAGTGCATGGGAGTAGATAAGATTCTAGCCTAATTTTCCCAAGTACAACTTATACTTATCACCTTGCTAGGTTTTGAGAGCTTAATTTTTGATCTTCATTAGCCATCAACTTCCATATTCTCCGCGAGAAATAACTTATTTTGTATAGATTCATAAGAGGAATTAAACTTTTGACAAACTAGCTGGGGCTGAATGGAACAAATATATTTGTCGAAACCAACAAGATAGCTATCAAGAAAGCTACAATCTGATTTACTTACTTATTACACGAACCTGATATTTTTCCAGCTAAAACGATGCTAGTCAATAATCTCAAATTCAAAAATTGTTGGAGTTCAGCTGAATAAACGCGCAGACTTTCGAGGGGTTTGCCCTTAAATTTTCGTTCCCTAAAAACGGGAGCCTGGGGACGAATTACGTCAAGCGGCTGGGTTAGTGAGTTATACGCACGAGTTGCTCGCAATTTCTGTCATTGAAATTTGGAGCAAGTCTTCTAAACGTCTTAGTGGAAACTTCTTGAGAATAAAAAATACAGAACTACCTAAACTTATAAGTTTTGGCAACTTATAATGATGATAAACCATTTTCGCATGCAGTTGTGTTTGGCACCTTGTCGAGTGAAATATGTTAAATGTTTGCTTCAGTGTCAACACCGTAGTGTGGAATTCAAAGTAGGTGAGAAAGGACAATTTAAAAGTGGGGAAAGAGATGTACCTTTAGAGAGTTGGCGATCACAAGAAAACGAAGCAGAAACGCCAAAACAAGCCTCCCAATTGAATCAGGTAGTCATTCAGGCTTTTTAGGTGTAATCATATTAATTTTTGTCATTGAATTAGGAGGAAACAATTATTAGTACACAGTTAAAATAATGCAAACATATAAGTTGTAGAAACCATCGCTGCTACCTTTAACTGTTTACCAGATTATAATTGTGTTGTTTTCCTACCTTTTCTGTTCTAACAGTTAAAGTGTCACTATTACGAAATCATTCTTACTCTTACTTCCTTAATACTAAAGCCTCACGAAAGTATTTTGCCGATGTTGGGTTTTATTGATCGAAAATACTACAACTTTGTCGAGGTTTTTGTTTGACAAGTATTTCCGCCATTGAACCACCATGTTGTTGCGACTTGGTTGCTTACGACAAGTCCACGTGGTACTATGACACAGGAAGTGACGTACGTTTCTTAAGTAAATACGAAATGGCTAAAAATAAAAAAATCAAAATCAACCCAAAAAGTAAAAAAAAAGGTGGCAAAAACGTTGTCGCGTTTTGAATTTATAGGGAAAAAATGCAAACTCTGTTGAGAACCATACGTCACAAGCTTACGTCATATGCGGTTTACTGCAATTAAAACGCGGGCTTATACTGCTTTGGTGGAACACAAATCGAAATGGCTTGCGAGCCACTAACTATATGCTGCATCGTTGTGTTTATTTACATCTAAGAAATGGATTCGAACTGAAAAAAGAGTATTCAAGTTTCGTATTAGTGGCATTTTAACACCATTTGCTCATTGCATAGTTGGGAAGTTGTTATGTTAACACTGTAACTGATTAGACATATTTAGGTCTTCACCACAAGTAACGAGCTTTGTTTTTCATATTCTTTGGCCAAGCGACTTAGGCCAGTTTCAAACGGTCTTTCATAGTACTTCACGCTAAGCTAGCTCGACTCTATTTCGAGTGCTACACGACTAATGTCCGATTTGACTCGAACTTGAGTTGTGTAGCAGGGGTCTGCTTGTCGTGCCACCCGACTATAGTTTCGAGCGCCGTGCTAGCTATATGCGGGCTGAATCCGGATTTTCTAAGTTTGGTATTGGATCTCTTTTCTTACTTGTTTACTGAGCATAAAATTTACGGGAGACATTTTAAACGTCGCATCAAGTCTGGAAATATAGGATATACATGAATGTATATAAAGGGTAAGTTACAAATGTGTATAACTATCGTTCAGATTTGTACATAAAGATACAAAAAAGTTAAATTTGTTGGACGAATGTAAAACCACGAGTAGCTAAAACTGAGAAAGGTAGAAATGATGTTTGACGTGCTTTTTGAGAAGATGACCATCTTTATCTACAAAATTCTAGCTGTACGTAATAATTTTTATTAGAAAACTGATAATTAGTTTTTACCATTCATTATCTTCATTTTCTTCCTTGTTCATTGCAGTGCGTGGTCATTCCGAATAAGAACGTAAGTACCATCCTTAACCTCTTCAGTCCCAGTTGTGACCATCCAACCTCTTCTTACATGAAGTATTTAAGGCTGCTCTGGTACAGAATTGCAATTTGCAATTAGAGGTTACGTGACCAATCTTACCTTAAGTTAATTCTGAAATGAGAGCATAGTTTTCGGTATTAGCGTTAAGTACTTCAAAAACGAAAGCGAATTTTAGCAAATGTTTGTGAAAAAGGGTCTGGGGAGCGTAGTTGTATATTATAGTTTTTGTTATTTGTCATCAATTTTCGTGTTTGAGGTAATTCAATAAAACTTTTGCCCTTTGACTAATGTCAACCTGCTTTTTTTAAATATTGGATACTATGTAATAAAAGATTGATTTCAGGAAGCAGTGGTCAGGTGACCACCAGCTGCAAGAAGCCTTTTAAGAATACAGGTCATAAAACATTAGGGCGAAAACTTTGTTGTTCTCTAGTAACCACTAAAATCGTAACTGTTTCAACTATTATGCTAGGTGTGTTTAACGATTGACCTTAAGAACGCACTTAAATCTAGCCGACAGTACTTCGCCAACATGCATACAAGACGTCATACCAAGAGACAATAATTTAACCACTGTAACGTAACGTGCCAAGCATTCGGGTTTGGAGAGAGCACAATACGCGCTCTTGCTCATTTTCTTCTACTAACTGTTTATCTTTGAAAACAAAATGGAAAAATAACATGATCTTAATCTAACCGTCATCGAGGTTTGGGTAACCAGACGCAAAACTATCATTCTGAATTTGATGTTGTTATTAATATTCTTTTAAGTATTTACATTTTTATTATTTTTATTATTATTTTTATTATTATTATCATCATTGTTATTATAATTATCATTATAGTTATAATTACTATTTTATTGTTGTTTCTGTCGCTATTATTAACCACAAACCTATTTTTGACAGTTGAAACTGTCATGGAAACTGAAATTACCATGAATTATCGGGGTTCGAGTTATAGAGGTCAAAATTACAGTATTTACATGAGTGAAAATCAACTTTGATTAGAGTTAGCCAGGAATTTATGAAATTACCGGGGTTTGAGTTACCGGGGCTTATCTGTAATTGTTTACTGGGTAATAAAGTTGTGTTTTGATTGTTTTTACATCTGCAGGCAGACGGGGGAAATGAAATTTAAATGAACGGTGAAGGCGAGTTGTAGCAGATCTGTGTCGACGGAAGGCCAACAAACGTTTACAGTTATTACACTATTTGCCTTAATACTCTGCACGTACTTGAAGAATACTGCCATTTGCTTAGCAAAACAGAAGTAATCTTAATTATAATTGCTCACTTTCGAAGTTAAGCTTTATATAAGAAAATATTTTAACCATTTATGAAAAGATCAATTGCAATGGAACCATTGTGTAAGATTACTCTGAAAAAGTTGTACTGTTACACTTTCAGTTAAAACATACTTTTAAAGTCTTGACAACAGCCTTCAACCTTTTATAGAAACAAAAAGACGAAACATACAACTTTGCATTAGCTCTCAGAGCGGTGTATCATATCATGATGAATTCTCCTGGGAACTTTTCCTCATCTGAAACGCTTTCACTTCTAAGCGAGTTTCTCTTGCGATTCCCGCCTTTTGTGTTCTTCCAACATGTGCTTTGTTCGCTATTCTGAAAAGTCATGTGATAAGATCACAAAAATGGATTGGTTAATTGTACATTTATAGGCGGCCATTTGCTGCGATTGACGAGCATACGGGTCACACAAGGCGAACCAACAGAGAATCTCTACGAACTGCGACGTATCTAGTTGCTCCTATCTGACACGCTAGACAGCAGTGATTTTATACGCCAGTCGCTGCGATCAGCAATTTTTGTTATTGCTGTAGCTGATACACACTGTATTCAAGCGAGTCTCGCTACGATTGGCGTAGAAAGTTACCCAATGTGCTCGCAGCTTATAAATCGATCGTGGACCCCAAGTTAGCAGGTCTAACACACACGTGCGTTGAAGGTCAAACCATCCTCTCCTGAGCCACGCCTGCTGGACGGGAATATTTACAACGCAGCGCGGCAAAGTAAACGTATCATACCAGGTTTACTTTTGTGGCATTTGTTGTCCGCTTCATACAGCCATATCGGGAAGATCTTAATAAAATAAGTACCAGTTCTTGAGAATGCTTGCGTTAAATTTGACACTGGTGGATGACATTCTGTTACGAAAAACATGATTTTTCTCGTTGACCTCTTGGTTTTAGGGTTTGCTTCTTAATGTTGCACCTGTACTTTCAAATTTAACTTCTGTAAAGGTTTTATCAAGAGCTCCTTTGCGTCTAAAGAACAACTGATCACAACCAACTGAAACTAACTACCTTAACAAAATTGGATAAAGAAAATGAAAGAGCAGGATAACAATAGTTCGAAGGCGTAATGCCAACTCTCAACGTCAAGTACTCTAAAATGATATCGAAAAAAACCCAACCTGTTTCTAAGAAATGGTATGTGAAAATGCCACTGGAGAGCAAGTGATATAGTGCCTTAGATTACATCCTATTACCTTTTGCTTGCTGTTTTACATACTTGAATTCAACACAGCCGAACTTTGCCATCTTACTAAACTCACTCATTCTTTTCATTTCTGGATACCCCTTTTTGACAGAAAAACCTAAAAATTTAGATTGTTCTGCTAAAAGTGTTACACGTGGACAGATTGTGGTGCTCATCTAGAAATAGAAACGAACAGAAACTCTTTGTGAATCGCGTACAAATAATTTTTTGTTTCAAATAAATTTCAACCCACTGATACACTTTTTAAATAAAAACTTTGACAAATCGCTCTAGATGCATGGTTTTCCTTATTGAAAATTTTTTTAATTTTCAAAGCAAAACAAAAAAAGGGATTTTTTTATTCTCCTTTTGTTCCCGATCGACTGGCACCTTCCTGGGAACGAAATCGGTCTGGCCTTATTAGATCAAATTGTGTCCATTGCACGAAATTCGCATATATGTCTAAATATTGCTTTTCAAGTAGCGATTGACAAGCAGGACTCACAACCAAATTATTGTCTTGAATCCTGTATTTTTTAAAACTTGTGTTCCTGCACGAGGTAGCTAAAAGAGCCGTGGAATTATATCTTTTATGAATTTCACTGTAAGATTTTTCCCATAGATTTACACTTAAAATTTGCTCACCTTAGGCCTGTCTCAAACGTCGGACGTTTTATGTGCCAAATGTAATGCAAATGGCAAATGGGGTAGAAGAATAGAACTTGCCCAATTGCATTAGATTCGGCACATGAAAAGTACAATGTTTCGAACGGGGTGGAACTAGCTAATCTGTTGCTTGGTGTTAATGACGTCATTAAGCGTTAATGACGTCATTAAGCTAAACGCGCAATTAAGACAAACGAGTTTGTGAAGAGATCTGCTCAAAGATACAATGAACAACTGTTAATAATTTGGACTTAATTGTAGTTTTATACTGTACCTCTAATTCAAGTTATTTTTCTTTATTATAGAGAATTAATTTCATTCGCCCAAGTTCAAATCTTTGATTTAAACCACTACCTACTTAACAAATCTATAAAAGTCCAGTCGCAATTTTCTTGACAGCCTCATCGACGACTGAACTGTTTTTGAACGTAGGGAAACTGTTTCACTCGTTTTTTTCAACTATTTCGACAGTCTGAGGGTAAGTGCAATGAGTTGCAGCTTAACTCGTAAGCTTTATTGCTTGTTGAGGATCAAAAAACGCGGTTTTAGGCTGCTAAGTGAAGATCAGGAAGAATTGGAAACCGAAAGTTTTGAGTTACCTGACTTGTCTTGGGAAGAATGGCGCCAAGGAAATAAGGGCGAGAGGAAATTAACATCACTTGAGTTTCAACGCCGACGTGCCATATCCAAAGAATTTGAGAAACATATTTGGTTTGGAAGTACCAGCCTGTTAGAGCAGAGAAAGAGTATGATTGTAAGAGAGTTACTTGAATTGTACGGATTTTGAATGGCGCATAAATATCAATTTTGCTTAACACAAGGTCATTTTAAGAGTGGTGCGCTTGCATGAAAAAAAAACTTCAGTACAGGAAATTAATGTAAGTCTATTGGTTTTACCATTCATCTCTTCTTGTGTAAATTTAACCGCCTGCGCAGTTGATTGTCAATGTTTTTGAAGTCGTGGTAGAGCGAAAGCTAAAAATCTACTATTTTTTACTACAGTATCACGCCACCTTTTAAGCTGTGGATACGCGAAGCGTAGGAAAGACTTTGGCTGAGGGGCAGAACATGCAAATGTCTCACTCATTCAGATGTAAACAAATTCGTAATTCAATTTGATACGAACTGATATCGACTTTCTGAAGTAGTTCCGGAACCGTTCAATCAACTTTATAGTTCATGAAATAATGTCTTGCGCACTCTACACAATATCCCGTGTCAAAGCTGTAAGTTTGAAGGTGTATAAACCACGAGTGAAGACACTTAATGCAAAGAGAGCGTTTTTTGGTCCTCGAGACGTTTGCTTGTCAATCGTCCAAGCTCACAGTGGTTTTGTCAAGTGCGTGATTCAAATTGCACAACAGGTGAAAGGCTAACACAAACTTCGTTGCTTGTGACAAATTACCGGGATTTGTTTTAAAAGACGAACAAAAGGGAGTAATTTCTGCCTATAATGAAAACAAGGGCTGGTTTCGTAGAATTGTTTACTTCTTAAAAGCACCAAATTTGCAGGAATGTAAGAACTTTTTACACCATTAAATATCAGATAAAGTACCTACCAAGGGAGTTTTGCAACTTTCTAATATGGTCGGCAACTTGACCGGAAGTAGATGCAGTACTACCGGAATTGCTCTTTATGCCGCTTAAACTAGTTCTGCTTTTGGAGTAAATAAGATATTATCGATAAATCTCGACAATAACAGAATGCTTTTTTTTATTGAACCAAATAAAAGAAAATTATTATTTTATCCACTACAAGCCGAAAGCCCTGTCCCTGTGTTCACCGCTTGAGACCAGGCAAATGAGACCAGGAGGTGTTTGTTTGCGGTCTGCACGAAGTGTAAATTTTGTCACGGCTGTTCACCTTGGATGTGACGGCTCTGTTAATCGCCTGTCGATTTTTGTGCATAAGGTGTTTCATTAAATTACAACCTGTGAAAGACATTTTTGACAGAAGCAGTTCCGAAAGACTTGAAAGTAATAAGATCATGCCTTTTTTGAGCTTGACCTTTTTTTTGGCGCGGTAAATAGAAATTTTACTCGGATGAAATATTTTGTGCACTGTTTGCGCGTTGCTCGCCAGAGGATCAGATCTCGAGAATCGTACGTGGTTGTGTTGTAACGTTTTTTTCTACCAAGCTTTCTGTGGACAAAACATGGTGCGCACTGAAGAACAATTGTTTTGGTCCGATTTTGGAAAACATCGACACACTGCAATGGCCGGCAAATTCTCAGACTAGAGTTTCCAATGAAATGAAGCTAGCTGCGCATGCAGATTCTAATGTGAGCGTTGAATATTTCTTCAAGGTTCGGAACTGTATTCTAGTGAGGCAGTTAGAAGTCGAAAAACCTTGAAAACTAGAGAAGAACACTCGAACAAGCCCGGCAGAAACCCAAACTCAAATGAAGCCCGACAAAACAAAGCTAAGTACAACCTAAACTGGGGTCGCCATCGATGTAAGACGATAAGGAGAAAGAAAATAACTAGCCTAAGTTTGTGATGGGAAAGATTCGCAAAAGACCTTGTCGCGTCGCTCCGTTAATAAGAACACGAACGGAGGATTGACAAAACTTTAAAGCCAAGCAAGAAACCAATAGTGTACAAAGAAAAAGCCGAATCAAGTCAACCGGTTAGAGTCACTTATTTCCTCTTAAGTAACAGCTAGCTAGTGAATAAAATGCCAGTACCTCCTTGGTGCTTTCACAGTTTTCCCGTCCGAAAGCAGCAATAGTTTACTATTGTCGGGGGAAATATTTTATTCAGTATACAATGCCTATAGTTTTTCATGTATATAATATGTTGTAGTTTGTTAAGTGGATAAAATGCCAGTACCTCCTTGGTGCTTTCACAGGTGTCCCGCCCGAAAGCAGCAATAGTTTACTATTGTCGGGGGAAATATTTTATTCAATATAATGCTTAATATATAGTTTTTCATGTACATGATATGTTGTAATAATCGTGATGCACGTGCTAATGCACGTGCATCACGCAGTTGCGATATAGAGTTTGTAAGCTTTAGTTGAGCCTGGGGTGTTGTGCGAGTCAGATTAAAAATATATTACATTTGGCGACGAGGATGGGATGGAACGGTGCGCTGGTTCTATGGATAATTCCGTTTTGTCTCATAAAACCTGCAAACTCTGCACTCGTAAAGTTCGTTCCGTTGTCTGAAACTGTCTCGGGGAGTCCGTGAATAGCGAAAATCTCACGTAGTTTACTTATGGTACTCGCGGACGTGATGCTGGGCA
>JAOBAT010132075.1:0-12317 GCA_026413305.1 Hydrozoanthus tunicans | reverse complement strand
ACTACTACTACTACTACTACTACTACTACTACTACTACTACTACTACTACTACTACTACTACTACTACTACTATACTCTATCAATATGAAAAGAAGAAACGAATTAAAATTGGGTTACCGAACTTCTAAGAAAAAGAAATGCACACACAGACATTGTAACAAATCAAACCTGTATTATGCGGTATTAACGACTGAGTTGCACCGACGCTGCCTATTACGTCATTGGGTCATGCGCAGAAAATAAGCGTAATACAAACAACATTTTGTCGGTTTTCTTACCTTTGTTGACGGCATGAAAATAGCGATTATGAGACAATTTTCTCAAGGGTTTTTCTGCCCTTTCTCTTTTTGCCTCTGCAATTAACAAGCCATTAAGAATTAAATGTCGATAAATTCCTCCTTTGGTACACAGTTGGACAACTGTATTGTATTTTGTTCGTCAATAGTTGAGGCCGGTTTGATAGTTATTGTCTGAAAATATTCATCAAAGAGTTAAAAACAAACTGTGCTCTAGTATTTAATGACTAAACATATAATGCAAGCAAAGCAGAAAAAGCCATTAAGAAATGCTTTTGATTAAAAAAAAGGCAGCAACACTATAAGTATTATTTAAGCAGCCAAACTGGGGGGAGGCTTTTTTAAGGTCACTTTAGATCAGTTTTACAACTTGATTGGGCTTAGCTCGATGGATCACCAATTAAGTGACGTTTAAGGTGTGAAATAGGTTTTAGCTCCCTCAGTAATTAAACAACGTCTAAAAAGAAGCAAGGAAGACTGAATCTGAATAATGTTTTCTGGTATCGGATGTAAAGTTTTAGCATAAGATTGGTGTAACCTGGATATGACACAATTGCAAAAACGATTTTGTTGTGACGGAAATATAAGGCCAACTGCCTTGGCTAGTCTCGGGCGCGACGTTTAAGAAGACGAAACAAAATCCGAACATTCTTGCGACACCATAGGTTCCTGGTGGTATTTTGATATATTCTTTGTATCAATTTTGGGTCAATTAGATATTAGTCGTTGTTTTAATTTCCCCTTTTTTAATGATTCAAGTTTTGAAACATAAGTAGGTACATATTTTATTTCTTCCCCTGTCTGCTTCCGAGATTGTAAGATACAAAGTAGTTAAAGCATTCATCCATTCACTAACATTCTATTTACGTTTTCTAACGGAAAAAGATTGCAGATTATTAGAAAGATTACCCTAATTCTTACAGCTACGCATTTTACTTACTCGTTACTCTATCAACTTGATTAAAGTTTAACTTGTCTTTCGTCTGAATAGAACAAGAAGAAAGTAGCAAGTTATCTCACCTGCTCTTAGATCAACTAACAACACAAGGAGTAGCAAGACAAATCTCCACGGAACCATTCTTGATTGTAATGTTTTCCAGAAGAGAAAAGCTTTTACAATATTTTATTCATTGTGGGTTGATGGTCGATGGGATTGAAACTGTTGTCGTACGATAAAAGTTTTATCATCGGACAAAAGTCTTCATGGTCAACTTCACCGCTGTCAGTCTAAGACACTTAAGCGCTTATTGTAGCGTTCTAGAACACAAGAAGTACCTGCGAACAAGCTCGCCCAATAATTGGTGCAAAACAAGGCGACGGCTTGAGCTGATTTTGAATCAGTGATGTGTTTGTTTTTTCTGTCAAAGAAAAGAAATTCGCGTAAAGTGGAATCTTTTTTGTTTAAGAAAACAATCAAAGAGATACTGAAGTGGAATACTGTACGGTTTGAAACTCAAATCTTAATAAGGTCGGCTTTTTGGTTACAACCATTGTTACGTCGTGCCTAGGCTTTCTCAGGACTAAGTTTTAAACGCCGTGTCTTCCTAAGCTCACCTAAACTTAGGAAATCCAACTTCAGCACATCTTTAGCACGCGTTTAAAACCAAACCGCGCCATCATAGTAGTCGGGTAGCACGACAAGCTGTTCCGTGCTGCACGACTTTAATTCGAGCTAATCGAGGCTTGTTTTAGACGCCGTGCTTAACTCGTGCCAGAGGTAAAGCTCGACGGAAGCACAGTGCCTGAAACCAAGTCAAACCAACGTCGCGCAACAATCGAACAAGAATCTAGCTAGCTTATATATTAGCACGAATGTAGCGGGCCTAGTGCCACATTTAATGAAACAAATTAACGTTCAGTCGATTATCGAACCACCAAGATATTCGAGGAGTCGTGTACATTAAAATCAACTGGTTTTGCCTCAGTTAAAAGGTGTATAAAACTCAATGGTCTGAATTACATTGCTTTTCTGTTTAGAAGCTAAGTTTAAGCGTTTTTCTATTTTGTTCTCACTCTATATATAACTACACGCTTAAAAACATTAGAAAAAGGATGCTCAGAGCTGCCAACTTTTCGTTAATTTAGTTTGTTTTATATTATTTAACCAAGGTTAAAGTTTGAAAATAAAACTAATTGTAGGCAGGAGCCCATAACTAGTTATGGGCTCCTGTTGTAGGATAATTCCTGGAAATTGTCTCGGGGGGAAATGCCTTAACGAATCCAAGATAAATCAGCGAGGGTGAATTGATCAAAAATACACCCGCCAGGCAGTTCGTTTTCCAAATGTATTGCAATACTTTGCGATTTGTTTTTTATACAATTTTAATCACGCATAGAAATAAGAACAATTGAAGAACAGTTTGAGGCTCAAATTGCCTTGCAATGAAGAACAACGAACCTCGGCAAAATTAACCGTGTTTTTTTTTTTCAAAAAGCGCGTTTGTAATACATAGTTAACGTTCTGTTGCAAATCTCATTATCAATCAGGCAAATTTTTTGTTACTCAAGTTTTAGAGACATCCGTGTGCATTCTCAACCATGCGACTTGATTTACTCCTCTGTCTGGCAAAACAATGCTTGTTGACGGGTAAATACGACGTGTAGTAGAACTGCCATTGCTAATTGTAACAAGAGGCTCCTCGTAGCCTTCACTCGTGGCTGTTTTATGATGCATTTCGAATACCGCCGCGAGTAAAGTAACGTTCACTCGCTAGAACGAGTCGCGAGTCAAAAGAGTATTTTTTGATCCGCGAGTACGAGTCTATACCGAGTAAGTACAAGGCTTTAGAAATGCTTTATATATTTTGTTTCAATATTTCATTTTCAGAAAAAGACTCTAAAGATGAAAGAAAACTTATATAGATGCTGAGGATCGTTTCGAACTTATTTAAACACGTGACATTTCAAACGAAAATCTTGACTACATTTTAGAGTAATGCAGTCACTGAGTGAGAGTAAAAATTCATCGAACAGTGACAGTCAAACATTTATTGAACTGTTTTCGGATTTCTTTTGTCTATTTCATGTTCGAGTTTCTCGAAATTTCAAAAAAAGTTTGAAACAGTGACGGCAGCTTTCTATAAAACTTGTCTCAGATACCACGTGCCAAAATCGTTTCGTGTCATCTGTGACGGTTATAAATTGGTCAAACTTGCACGGAGCACTAAATAAGATAATGGACGAGTCAGAGTTTTTCATACTTCTTTCTTTGAACTCTTCTTAATTGAGTTATGGTGTTCGAATTTCCTTTTGGACCCTTTCCTGTTTTCTTCTAAGTCCTCAAAGGACATGTTGTCAGATATTTTAAGAGCATTGGCGTCGTCAATTCCTTGATCTGCTAGTTCCGCTGAAACAAAAACAAACAGACGTCTTGTCAATTTGCTACTTAGTCTATTTTTGTGAATTTGGTACATAAGCCTGATATTCAGGCATCCGTTTGAAAGTAAAACAGCTGCGTGTAATTGCTAGCCTCACTAGCAGCAGCGCGCTTAGCGTGACCGTTAGTGAAAAACTGCTGCGAGCGTTGCGTGACCGATACTTAAAACTGCTCGGAGCGTTGCGTGACCGACATATAAAAACTTCTGCGAGAGAGACTATCATAAATGTCAAAGGGTGTTTAAATTTCACAGTTTGACTTTCTTCAGCCTCATCGGACGTAATCTTAGCTTTTTCCTACAGGGAACCTACACTCCGAAATTGCTTTATATATGAAGACAAATAACAGGAAAAGGGTCTCGTAGAACTAACAGGAATCGAATATTTCAAAGAGCGAATCCAACTACATCGAGCTTGCCTTTGTCAATGGATTAGATCAATTAAAGGGTGAATTAGGAATTAAGCAACACTTTGGAAGAAACTAGCTTTAAAAAGAAAGCAAAAGAATTAAATAAATAAACCCAAAATAGCATTGATAATACGGGCCTGTGCAAAAGCCGGCGTTTCCTGTGAGCATTTTGTTTTTTCTCGATTCAATCTCTCTAGTCTGTATCATTTGAACTTAGTTTGAAGTGCTATCCTACAACGTGTGTGGTCAGTGAAACAAAAAAAAATCAAACCAGCATGGATATGTAGCTTGAAATTAGAGCAGGACTAAAGCCAATTCAGCTTTTTGATTAAGTTCCAGTCAAGTCTTGAAAGTCTAAACTCTAAATAAATTCCTGTTAACGCCCTAGATATATATGTGTTTAAAAACATCAGTTTGAGATTCCAACAATGACTCTTTCTTTTGATAGAAGGCGTAACTACAGTAAAAGTGTGCCGTATTCTCTCTTACGGCCTTATATTAAACTAAGACTAAAAGAATAATAAAAAACTAAAATATCTACATTAATGAACAGTTATTTAACGACACATTCGTATTAAATAACGCTCCACGTGACTTATCTTGCAGTACCTGTTTCTTGTGCTGCAATGCTAGTGTAAAACTGTTTGTTGAATCCTCCCAGCTGCTCAAGCTCCTCCAGATCGTCTTTGTTCAGGTTATTTGGATGCTTGATCAGTTCTGAGTAGTTAAATGGGTTTTGTAAAGGCAAATTACTAATACATCACAGTGCGCTCACTTCTGTAATAACAACAATAATAATAATAATAATAATAATAATAATAATAATAATAATAATAATAAATTGGGACTTTAAAACCTAAACCGCCCTTGCAAACCGTACTTGACAAAGCCATAAGAAAGTGCTTTATTATTGATATTGCTTGCCCATTTAACACCCGAGTTAGTGCAAAGGGGAAAAAGAAAATAGACAAGTATCAAGACTTAAAGAGGGAAATCGCGAGAATATGGAAGTGCGCAGAGGTTGTTGCGGTTTCGCGAACACTCCCTAAAGGCCTCAGAACATGGTTAAACGTTATAGACATGGGGGAAGAGCTAGGTCTTTTACAGAGAACATGCATACTGGGATCGGCACTTGTTCTCGGAAGAGTACTGGGGATGTAGGAATAAGGGAACAGTCGGGAACCTTCGCATCCAAGGCCAAGGTTGGCTCGTTGCGGAAAAAACATATCCATATATATAAGCTTTTTTATTAGAACAACTTTATACGAAAACGAGGCTTATATTGACAGCAATTTATGAACAATTTAGAACAAGCTGAGACTTGAACTCGATAGCTAACTTTCTAAAAACTTTTTAATAAAGTTTTGTTAAAACAATCTTCAATCTTTACTTAGCAATACAGAAATGGTTCGCAGTTTTTTTTTCTCTTTTAGTCATTGATTGCTTAAAACTATACGTTCAACATTTATACTTGCTACAAAGTTAGTTTCTTACATTTTGTTTTCCAATTAATGTACCGCAATACCTTAGGCTTAGTTTTTCCTTCGATCTAAACTACACATAGAATTAAGTCTAATAAAAATTTTATGATGTACTTGCAAGGTGGAAGTGTCTCCAAAACTGAAAACGAAGAGGCTTCTATCAAAATGCCGAGGGGTGACTCGAACGAAACAACTTGAGGCTCAAATCGCCAAAATTTTAGAACAATAAACCTCGACCAAGTTTGTAAGTTCTTGTGTAAGAGCGTGTAGGGTACGTACAATTCTTTTAGAGTTCCCTCCATGAAAAGTATACGCTCCATGGCCAGTTGGGAGAATTTACCAGTACAATAGTGGTTGCACTAGAAGTCCTTTGTTACACTAACTGTCTAAATTTTTTTTTGCAACTATGAGTTTTCAGTATTCCTGGATGCCTTTTCTAAGGCGAGTCATACGAAAATACGCAAAGAAGCATTGTCATTTGGCATCCTGTACGCTGCTATGAATTGCAGAAACACTAACTAGTTACAAATTGAAGTGTTTCTCGTGGCATACCTGATATTGTTTCATTCGAGTCATCATCCCTCGGTATTTCGATAGAAGCCTCTTCGCTTTCAGTTTTAGAGTCACCTCCACCTTGAACAATAAAAAACTATATAAGTAGCTCTAGGTTCATATGTACATTGTATGACAATGGCTATAAACATTCATTTGACCTGACAAAAAAGCTCTTTTTAGTGCTTGACACTTGCACCAAAGATATCAAATGACGTGGTCTATTGCCTGATGCCCGTCTTTCGATTTTGTATGACGGAAAATGGCTTATCTAATGAGATCGCAAGAAAAATACTGCGTAGTGTTAGTAAAAACCTGTGTACAATCTCTCAAAAGTAAGAGAACCCGTACAGCTTGAAAAAAAAAGTGTAATTCGTCTCTAATATGAAAGCACTCGTACATCCCCTTTTGCTTAAAGTAAGAAAGCACCAATACATCCCCTTTTCTAAAAATAAGAAGCACCGGTTATCCCCTTTTCCTAAAACTAAGGAAGCACCTGTACATCCCCTTTTCTTAAAAGTAAGGAAGCACCTGTACATCCCCTTTTCCTAAAACTAAGGAAGCACCTGTACATCCCCTTTTCCTAAAACTAAGGAAGCACCTGTACATCCCCTTTTCCTAAAAGTAAGGAAGCACCTGTACATCCCCTTTTCCTAAAAGTAAGAAAGCACTTGTACATCCCCTTTTCTTAAAAGTAAGAAAGCACTTGTACATCCCCTTTTCCTAAAACTAAGGAAGCACCTGTACATCCCCTTTTCTAAAAGTAAGGAAGCACCTAAACATCCCCTTTTCCTAAAAGTAAGGAAGCACCTGTACATCCCCTTTTCTTAAAAGTAAGAAAGCACTTGTACATCCCCTTTTCCTACAACTAAAAAAGAAGCAGCCATTATCCCCTGTTCCTAAAAGTAAGGAAGCATCGATACATCCCTTTTTCTAAAAGTAAGGAAGCACCTGTACATCCCCTTTTCCTAAAAGTAAGGAAGCACCTAAACATCCCCTTTTCCTACAACTAAAAAAGAAGCACCCGTTATCCGCTGTTCCTAAAAGTAAGGAAGCACCCATACATCCCTTTTTCTAAAAGTAAGGAAGCACCTAAACATCCCCTTTTCCTACAACTAAAAAAGAAGCACCCATTATCCCCTGTTCCTAAAAGTAAGGAAGCACCGATACATCCCTTTTCCTAAAAGTAAGGAAGCACCTAAACATCCCCTTTTCCTACAACTAAAAAAGAAGCACCCGTTATCCCCTGTTCCTAAAAGTAAGGAAGCACCCATACATCCCCTTTTCTAAAAGTAAGGAAGCACCCGTACATGCCCTTTTCCTAAAATTAAGGAAGGAACTATACATCCCTTTTCCTACAACTAGGGAAACACCCGTTATCCCCTTTTTCTAAAACTAAAGAAGCCCCATATATCCCCTTTTCTTAAAGTAAAGAAGTATCGTTGATCATCCCCTTCTTTCAATGTTGTGCAGCGCAGAGCCATGTAAAGTATGGCTATTCCATTCATTAAACCTATTGTGTACCAGTTACATTAGGAATTGCTCTTATTAGGCAATATACATATACTGTATAGATAAAGATTAGGCAGTTGATTCTTGAACAAATTTTTGGAGGAAGACATTTCATTGTACTGAATATGGACTGTTAAGGTTTGGACAACACTTTCAGACGGAAGTGGAGAAAATGAGAGCATGCTTAAGAACGTTAACTGACGCAGCATTTCTCACTTGTGAAGCAGAAATGTTATTGCCACTTTTTTTCTTTTCATACTGTTAGCTTGGTGAGTAAATGAAATATTAGACAATTCAGCTTCCCTCCGAGATCTGCCGCCCCGTGTCCCCTCCCCGTACACAACACAACACAACACAAATTAATACAATACAGCACAACACAATACAAATTAATACTCTACTCTACTCTACTCTACTATACTATACTATACTATACTATACTATACTATACTATACTATACTATACAATTCAATACAATACAACACAATACAATATCCTTTATTTTGAGAGGGTATAAAAGATGTTAGCCCTCTGGGAGTTTTCTAACACATGGCCCTTTTACACGAAAATTTACACAATACAAATTAATCAAAATTTACAAAAGACATTAGTTACAACTTATAGTCAAGTGCATTCAACTCAGTTACAAAATAAACAGCTAACACCCTATATACCTAATTAGTTGTTGTAATAATCAAGCAAAATAGCAGTCACAGTAGAGTAAAAAGTGGCACGTACAGCAGCAAAGATCCCCAATATTAGCTTGTTATAAAAAGTTTTTTCAGTTGAGACTTAAAAGAAGTAGCGAGTGAAGCGAGAGTGGAGGGCGAGCTTAGAGTTCTTACTAAAAGCTTTATTTCGGAGGGTAGAGCTTTAAACAGAACAGCCGCATTGTAGCAGAACATGGCTTTGCCAGAGTTGGTTTTCAGCTGAGCCAACCGCATTTGAGCAAAGATATCAGCGTGAGTGAAGATCCGTCCGGGATTTGAGCCCGAGCCCCCTGCACAGAATCTTACCAATCTTACTAAACAAGAGGCGGCTGATGTTGGTGAAATGACAAAAACTATATTCTTTCCAATGTTTAGTCTTTCTAGCTTTGTTTTAGATACTAGGCTATTAGTTGGGAATAGCTTTTGTCAGTTGGTAATTTTGTTGTAAATATTACACGGCAATTAAGGTAATAAATAAAATGTTGTTGTTTCCTAACCGAATTTATAGTTTAAACAGGGAACACTTACATTGGGTAGGACCAATCAATAGAACGCACACAAATATCAAATTCACCGCAATCGATTGGGCTCCTGACATGTTGTTAAAAGAGCTGACTTAACTGGATGTTCGAGTAAAACCTCAAAATTACTTCAGGCGAGTTGTTAAACGTTATGTATTATTTAACTGAGCGTTCGTGTGAACACAAAGGTACTCGTTGATGCGACAACATACCTAGAAAGATTAAACAGCGGGCACCTGCCTCTTTTGTTAACCTTGATTAGTAACTGAAGGTGTCTATTCTTAATAGTTTCAGTTTATTTATGCATTTCAAAAATAATTAATCAGTTTTGCCACAGTGGCAGGGATAGAGACACAGTGCAGAACCCCAGCTGCATGTCGGTAACCGCTAAACAAACACTACTACATTTAAGAACCCCAAATGGTTGGAGGCAGACCAGTTGTACAAGCGTGGTGGATTTGATTCTTAAATCACCGAAGCCAAATCATGTTAGTGGTCAGAGTCGGATTTAATCCCGGCACCGCCGCATGCAAATGCGGCACCCTAGCTTTGAGCCACGCTGCCTCCTTAAACCCTTAATCCATTGTCCCCGCTCCATGTTTACTGACCTAAGAGTTATTGTGCATCTTGAGCACTGTTAACTGGGGCGAAAGGTAAAGCTCAATGATTGTTTGAATCTGGTAAGAGTTTGACCTCCTAACCGCTTTATTCAGTTTATTGCTGATTAATTTAAGAATTCAGATGATAAACTAGTTTGTCTCTTGCGAGAAATGAAAGCACGAAAGCTTATAAAAATGGTCCAGTTAAGATGAGCGCAATAAAGACGCCACAACGTCCGGCCTGGAACAAAGGGTGCAAAGAGAAGCGTTTTCTTTGCACGCGTCCTTCACATTTAGGAAGCGACGCGACTGAATAATGCCCGGAGTGAAGCGTGACAAATATTGCACCTAGATAGGGGTGGGGGGTAAATGTGCCAGACACGTGCCATTACGTAATCGTTTCAAGTCAGGGGCTTAGGGATCTGGCAACATTGTGGGCCTGCATAAAACAGTTTTTTGTAAGCTGAAAAATCCATTTTTCTTCGGGGTTTTGGAACGAAAGTTTTCAGAGAAAGTTTCTTTTATAAGAAAATTATGTTTTTTTTTATTTCTGAAATTAATTATTTTTCCCCTTTTTAATCATCTGTTTTTCTTTTTTTCCTTATAAGAACATCACTAATAACAATTGAGGTCAATTTGTTTACAAGAAAAACCGCCTTTAACCTTATCTTGCTTTATTTCTATTCAAAAAATTTTTTAAATCTTTTCAACCTTTGAATCCCCTCCTGATACATAACCATTTACTCAGTTAAAATCAAATGGGCACCTGAATATAGACCAACTTCTTTAAAGTTCCTTCGGGTGTTCAACAATTCTGATTTACTTTAACGTAATAATTAGGAAGATTTTAAAATACACGATTTTGTTGTTTAATGTTTTGTTTATGTTCTGTCCTCTCCACCTCCCCCCACGAGCCAGCCCACCCTCTCATATGAACTCTCATCGCCTGAATATTCTACAAAGGTGTTTGAGGTAGGGCGAGATCTTGGAAACCGAGCCAGCCCAGTCAACCGGGCTCACATGAAGAGGTCATAAAAGCACTTAAGTTATTCTATGTTCCCTTGAACAGGCCAGAGTATAGGTCACTAGTGGGCTTGTTCCTTCTACAAGCTAATCATTTTAATGTTAGTCCAGTACTTAAAGGCACCTTAGTTAACCTATTTTCTCTTGAACAGGCCAGAATATATGTCAGTTGAGCTTGTTTCTTCTCTAAGTTAATCACTTTGATGTTAGTCCAGTACTTATATTAAAGGCATCTTATCTAATCTATTTCCTCTTGAACAGGCCAGAATATATGTCATTTGAGCTTGTTTTTTCTCCAAACTAATCACTTTGATGTTAGGCACCGTAGTTAATCTATTTTCTCTTGAACAGGCCAGAATAAGGCCTATATATTCCAGGTCCGTAAGTTGCCTTAAATTGCCTTAAATCGCATTTACTTGCAGTCGTTTTCACCCCATTTTTCCTTAATCGCCTTAAGTCGCCTTAAGTCGCAATAAGTCGCTCTAAATCGCGGCGACTTAAAGATCCGGAGCAGACCTAGAATATATGTCAATTGAGTTTGTTCCTTCTCCAAACTAATCACGTTGATGTTAGTCCAGTACTTAAAGGCACCTTAGTTAATCTATTTTCTCTTGAACACGCCAGAGTATAGGTCAGTTGAGCTTGGTCCGTTTCCAGGTTTAACCACGTTTTGGGTAACGGCGTTCGGAACATTTCCCGGGGGACTGTACAAAGCAACCACGTAAATATCGTTCGTCAGGAGCCCCTTTCTAGAGGCACATCCCATCCCCAAATACTGTGTTCCTCTCCATACTAACTGCGTGAACGAGTTCGTCTCGTCGGTAATGTGTGGATAGTTGTAGCTATAATTATCGCTCTCTTCATACCACTTCCGGGTTGCCTCAAAACCAGCTCTATCGCAACCATAGTTAACACTTGTGAACTTTTCCACATTTTCTCCAACCATGTCCCCTCCATCGCTTTCGATTTCGTTACGTCTAGAGTTCGTTAACTGATCTTTATCCAACAGCTCTGAGGCAATTTTCTGAGCCTTCGATGCTAGTGAATCGGACCAGCGCAGCGGAGGTGCCTTGTGGCGCATGCGGTATTCGTTATGAGTAATGAGCGCCGAGTGCGAAAATGTTGTTTTATCGCCTGCATGTAAAAAAATGTAAAAAGTTCATACATACTACCTGTCATACGTACACTAGTACGTACACTACATACACATAGGTAGATGATGTAGCTGGGTTGAAAACGCACAGAGAGTGTTGCATACTGTATGCAGTAGAGTAGTCGTAAAATGTTAAATGTGAAAAGTTTTCAAATGCTACAACTTTAAAGTTTCACACGTTACGCGA
The DNA here is from genome assembly GCA_026413305.1 of Hydrozoanthus tunicans. NCBI lineage: Eukaryota > Metazoa > Cnidaria > Anthozoa > Zoantharia > Hydrozoanthidae > Hydrozoanthus > Hydrozoanthus tunicans. The sequence goes on along the minus strand of JAOBAT010132075.1, from coordinate 497 downwards.
CCATCAGATAACAGGTACATAGGTATTACCTAGAAAATAAAAAAATGAACTTGTTATACGTATAGACGTATTACCTAGACATACCAAAACAATTAACGATAAATGAGAGGGAAAGTTTTGAAGAAAAGAACCAAACCGTTTGGAAACATTTTGGCATTTTTCTTTCAAATATTAACCTAAAAATTAATTCTTTGACTTCGCTATGAATCCCCCAAAACTCAAGTTTCTCTTAGAACTACCAAATGCCCTATCTATTATTTTCCTTATGACTCGTCCAAAATATCTGAATATATTCAAGTTTGTACCTTTTTATTCAATCTGCGATTGTAATGATAGGACTTCTAAAACTTTAAACAATGGACGGATTTATCAGCGAGAAAAGTCATTAGAAGTTGGCAGATAACCAGCGTAGCTTGGCGTTCTAGTCATTCTCGATGGCGAAAACAAAGAGCGGCGAAAAATGGGCCGCGGAGGGAATGGGGAGAGAGAACGATAGC
>JAOBAT010132074.1:0-35167 GCA_026413305.1 Hydrozoanthus tunicans | reverse complement strand
CACCCAAGTGTTACGGATTGACAGCAGATTTTGAAAAAATGCAAATTTGTCGGAACCACTCATGACGTCATCAGATGCAATTTTTAAATGTTGATATCTCGAGAACAAGGAATTTTTTCACCGCTGTTCCTTATTTAGGAAGGTCTGTCCATTGAAGTAATAAAATTTTTCACTTCATATGCATTTAAGGTCTCTAATTAAATTTTGCGTAAATGAACAGCAAAAGGTTTAGCTTGTGTTTTGCCTTACCGAGAACCCGTGTTCGCCGGTGGAAAGAGAGTAGGTATAGGGTGAGGCACTGGCTGCTGTATCGTTCCTTGTTCCGACCTGATAAATTTCGTAAGAATAAACGTTAAAACGCAGTTAAACAATTACCGTACACGTAGTTCCTCAATTAAGCCCACTCCCTCAAACAGCCCTCTCTCTAACAGGCCCCCTTTTTGAAGCAAGAAATTTATTAATAACTCCTCCCCACCTCCCCCCAACAAGAAATGAATAAACCTAGGCTATGTGTACTGTAAACAGACGTCGTCTACCTTGGGAAGTTCTAGGTGATTTGTATAGTTTAGTAGGCCGGTGCTTCACGGGCAAAGACCTGAACATTTATTTGTTTATAAAATGTTAATTGGTCTTGTTACAAGCAAGGTTATACAATAAGTTAGTCTGTTTCAAGACAGTTTTGCTCGGTGTTGCGAGACATTGACTACTATCATATGAACATTGCCATTCTTCTCATGTGTACGGAAGATGAGTGAATGGAAGAAATTGAGAGTCGCGTCAATGATATTTCGTTTAACTTACTAAGCCCCCCAATGTAATAAGCTCCCCCCTCTAAAGTGCTTGCAAACATTAAGCCCCACTGGGGGGAGGGATGGGGGGAACTTAATAGAGAAATTATTTAAACGGTTAACTCAATTCAGCACTGATGCAATTGAGTTTTCAAAGATAGCACTAATCAAATTACTTTCTATTATTACGTAAAGAGAATTAAGTTGTTGACAAATGCAGTAGGACTGAAAGTGTTAAAGCACGGTGTTCTAGTAAAGACACCATTATGGTACTGAATGGAAGCGAAACTTGCCTCAGGAATCGCTTCATTTCCAGTTATGACCTTCGTTACTGTAGACATCAGATCCGTTTTGTCCTCTTTATCACTTCCGGGGTTATATCCTATACAGAAAAACTGAAGCGACGTTTCCCTTAGAAACAACAGCCACTATTTTTGACTTAATCCAAGTATGTAAACGTTAAACAAAAACTGATGGTAGAAACATGCGCAATAGTCATGTTTTTCATATCATCATCATCATCATCATCATTATTATTATCATACATGAATAGAATGATAATGATAAAAATGATAATGATAACAGAAATACTGATAATAATAAAGATAATATCGATAATAAAAATAATAATATTAAAATTATAAAAATAAAATGATCTTTTTTTCGAAATCTATCAAGAAATATTTACACCAATCATCTATAAAGTAGTAAAGAATAGAGTTCAAAAACGCATTTTACGAAATTTAAAAAGCTTAAATAATAATAATAATAATAATAATAGTAATAATAATAATAATGATAGTAGTAATAATAATAATAATAACGGAAACAATAGAACACAACACTCCCTTTGAACAGAGCGTTCTTGAATTGATGTGGAAACCAGGAAGACTTTTCTAGTCAAAAACAAACTCCACCATACATACAAAATGGTAGTGCAAAGTTGCAGAAAAAGAAAAGCAAACTTTGCTATGATTTGATAGTTTATCGTTCAGTTTTTGAAATAGTACCATATTCATGCTGAAGACACTAAAGATTGTAACCGGATTTGTTACAATGAGAAAAGCTCCCATTATAAGAAAGGGTCACGGCTACTTAATCCGTCACTGCCTGGTCACAATATGTGTATCCGTTGGTGCAGTCTGCTGAAACACTGCGTTTAACAAGCAAGACGTTACTCCTTACTGTAACACTTTCTTTTGATTGGTAAACTGAACTCGTGGTTGTAAGCTGCAACTTAGTAATTGGTTCACTAGTTGTGACATCTGGCAAAGTGCTCGGTTGTTGAGTGTGAACATCATTTGATGTGTCGAGCTGCACTGCATCCGAGCTATTTGTAGTGTTGTATATTTGCGGGGCGAGTGTGGTGCCAATTTCTGTTGAAAAAACAGACATCTAATTTGGTGTATAAAATTTTCTAGTGTTTGTATAAACTAATAACAACATCAAGCATGTATGAAGGTCACTTTTGCAGCAGTCGGTAATAACGACAAAGACAATGATAAGATATTAACGCTAACTGAGTCAAATGTACATTGAATATCGCCTATGTAGGTTGTTGTTTCAACCAGGTTACTATCAGATAATAAACTCACCCAGACACGTGACACCATCCCCAAAATAACCTTCGTGGCAGGTACAGTTAAATGAGCCCACGGTGTTTGTGCAATTCGCGTTCACGTGACAGTTGTGAGAGTTTGTAGCGCATTCGTCGATATCTGGCGGGGAGAAAAAGTAAGACGAGCAAAAATAATTATAAGAACTTGTTACTGTGAAAACTAGAAGTTAAAACCCGTTGGCAAGTGGAAGATACCAGTTTCGCAGCCAAATAGATGGTTAGCTCAATGCGAAGGCTTCCAGACCCATCCTCGTTCCCAGGGTACATTTTCGTCCGTTTGTGGGCGGGTCGTCAAACGGAGGGAAAAGTGCCCTGGGAACGAGGATGATCTACACCCACCATGTTCATTCAAGAGACAAAATAAATAAGATAATAGAGGAGAATATTCCGATTACAAAATAACTTGTATCCCGTCTGGGCTCGTTACGTTGAGTTGCTTCTAACATCATTTATGTATCAATGAAGAATGATAAGTTATTTATTAAATGGTAAAAGTCATTAAAAAAAAGAAGCTGATAATTATGATAAAATGGTAGCTCTACCAGCAGCAAATCAGATCGCAGGAGTATGTATGGCTATGTATAGGTAGAAGCATAGTAGTGGGGCAGTGAAAAATTTAGGATCAATTTTGCGCGTTTTCATTTCACTTTTCGTGACGAGGGCAAATTAGTAAAAATGAAACTACAAGTGAAATCAATCCAAAATTTTACGAGGAACCACGCGATTGCATGTTTATGACATCAAAGGCAAAATTCTTTATTTTTCGTGGTAACGACACGAGAAAGCATTCCTTTACTTATTTCATTGAGTTTTGAACCTTTTCAATCTCTGGAAAGAAGATTCAAAAGTCTTTGGAAACGGTTTAAAAACGTTTCTAAGGCGTTTTTGTGATTTTTAAAAACTTCGAAAAATCTTCGGAGATATACGGAAATCTTCGTAAATTTTCAAAAATTGTCGAAAACGGCTAGAAAAAGTTTCTAAGGCGCTTTAAAGCCTTTCTAAAAATTTTCGGAAAATCTTCGAAAAACTTCGGAAGAATACCAGCACCCAATCATTCTGAGTAATTTTCACTGTATAAAGAAAATATTTCCAAATAGGTACCCAATTAAAATCGAAGTAGCTTTGTCCTCTATGTTATGAATGATAAAATCGTATACCGTCGCTACCTACCTTCACACCTGAATTTGTCAATCTTCTGGTAACCAAGACGACAGTGACATTCAAAAGACCCTTCAATGTTTGTGCATGTTTGCTGGCAGTTACCATTCTTCAAGTTACACTCATTGATATCTGAAAGGTCAAAAGCGTTTTGTCAGAAACTCACTGTATGTTTATTTGCTTTCTGCATATGTTTTTGGGCTTATTTTTAAGGTATTTTTGAAAACATTATTATATAGGTGGATTTCATTGTTTACATAATGAATGCATAAACCAACTCCATATTCAAACAAAATAAGTCTACATGGTTTGACACTTTAATAAAGTCTATCATTATTATTATTATTATTATTAATATTATTATTATTATTATTATTATCATTATAGTTATTGTGTGTTATTGTTAGTTGAATTATTATCATTATTATTATTATTATTATTATCATTATCACTCTTGTTGTTAATATTATTGCTGTTGTTATTATTATTTTTACTATCACTTTCACCATTATCATCTTGTTAACGATATCACTGTCGTTTTTGTAGTTCGTTTTATTGTCGCCATTGTTTTAACTCTTTCTCTCTTTAATTTGTGTAATTCATAAAGCGCTATAAAGCGTAACAACTGACTTCGGATATCGTAGTAAAACCAGAAAATAAGTAATCCACTCGCCTTAATTCTGGTTATGAAAAAAAAACTTTGCCAAGTTTTCCATGCATTCCGCTTGTGCGTTACAGCGGTTATGCCACTTAATGATTACTCACCAGTGTTGCAGGATTCTCCTGTCCATCCAGCAATGCAGCGACAAGAATTGGGAGCAATACAGATTCCTTGATTTATAATGCATTTTGGTTTGGTACAAATAGCTGTATGATTAAGAAAAAAATATAAATAAAAACCCCGAGTTATCGCAAATCCTTAAACCCTTTATCAACATTTAAAACCGTTTCTTGATCGTTTCATAATTTAACATTTATACCCACCTGCACATTTATTGCTACTGTCTTTTTTCCATCCTTCACAGCAGTACAACTGTTTTCCCTTCTCTTTCCTGTATGCAGTCGCCTGGTAGTATTTCGTTACTGTCCTGAAAGACAGAAGTAGACAAGGTAACAATACTTTCGGCTAAGTGTACCAGAATAGATTTGAATCGAGACCAGCCTTTGGCTGAAGTTTTTAGTTCGTTTTCAGACAGCTTCTCTATTTCTTTAACCTTGTATCAAAGGTGGAGGTAAAAATAAACACTTAAGGAAGGATGATTAATTTCTTTTTTTTAAAAAAACCGATTGCTTGAAGGTTAACGTAAACTAAACAAATGCAAAATTTTGACTAGCAAACTAAATACAAAATAATTGTGAAAAAAGAGCTCCTTGCTCATTTTGGACATTTGGGAAGTATAACGTTACTCTGACTAACGTGGTAACGTTTTAAAAAGTTTTAACGTCATTCTAACTACATGATAAGACAGAACAATAGGTATCAGCATCTTAAACTTGATAATTCTGTGGGTGCTTCTAACGTCAAGCAATTTGTTTTAACCATTTCCATGGTTTGTGATTTCCCGCGCGCCGCCATTTTGAAACGTGACGTTCTTCGCTAGCAATGAACGAGACAACCCCGTACTCGTACCCAGGTTCGTTTCGCGCCCATAGGAGTGAAACGAACCTGGGTACGAGGTTGTGAACGAAAGGGGGGACTAGCACTGCACTCGAAACGCGTCACATTTCAAAGTGGCGGCGCGCGCAGGAAATTCAAACCGTGTAAGTAATCATACTAAATTGCTTTGCCGGAGTTAGATTTTTTTAAAGAACTACCACATTTGAGCTGCGGGCTGATATATGTACGTTGACTGCAAGTGCTACTGAAGCCATAAGGGAAGAAGTCAAAGCAATGGTATTTTCAAGGAACCCAATTTTGTCGGGGGAGGTGGTGGGTGGCGGCACATACCCCCTACCTCACCCCTCCCAACCTTTTCAGAGCTCAATTTCTCAAAACCTGATTTAGGGGTATTGGTTTTTATTGTATTATGGACTCCTCTCTCCACGAAGAAGGCGTTGGTGCAAGCACTTTATCAATATCTATTTTATTGAACATGATATTTGCTCCTGAAATTCAGCATTTTTGAAAAAAGGTGGTGGGTGGCGGCACATGATACCCCACCCCCTAAATTGGGTTCCTAGGAAGTACTATTGTTTTGACCTTTTCCCTAAGCCATTTAATTTTGTCATTGGTATTTTAATAGCTTTTAGGTCTTTTCCAACACTTCTTTTCAACTTTAAACTAACGGATAAAAGGGCTGACCCTGACCATTTAAAATCCATGAAATATAGTGCATTCAGTGCGAATAGAATATCAAAACATTTGACGGCGGATTATAACGTCACATGGCTTGAAAAGTCTCCACGCTGCTTCATACTAGCGTTTAAAACAAAACAGTGAGTTTTTTGCTCAAATACTGGGCCACCCAGCCACGCAAACTTCGCCATGATCACAGGAAACTGAGATTGGTTTAAATTCCAACTAATGAGCTTAAAATGTTTTTGCAGCTTTGACGCTACAATAGGCTTTTTGTCTTGGAAGGTTCTCCGTGAAATTTATTTTAAAAACCGATAAAAAGTGTCTAAGCTGAAATCATATGTACGGGTTGAACTGTAATTTCAGATATTTTAAGCTAGTTTGAAGATTTCGCTTCAGTTGCACTTTAACAAAAATTTTAAATGAGACCAAGGATGTTGTAAAGCCAAGGATTCAAACAAGTTTAGGAAATCTTACCTCTTTGCTGTGCACTTTCTCCATCCAAACCAGTTCCACCAACCAGGACAGCTGGTTTTGTATGTGACGTAGCCAACTTTTGTCCTTTTGGTCTGATAAGACACTGTACGAGTAACGTCTTTCTCGCACACGTGTTCGCTGAAGAACAAAAACATTGAATCATTGGTTGTACTCTAGTATCACTCGAGCTAAGTTTAAACGATGGAGATCGCGGCATAAGGATAATTTGTCCAACTCTCATCCCCCCGGGGGGATACTACCTATATTGGGATGGTAGGTATGACCGTCGTATTTTTTTAGGGGTTAAACTTGCCAGTCCCCCCGCCCCCTCGGCTCTCATCAACAATCAAGCCATTTGAAAACTGTGTGAGAGTTGGGAAGAGTTGCGAGAGAATGAACAGACATCCGCATGTATTTTTTTAGATTTGACAGTAAACGAGGATTATCTTGCCTTGATTGTGTTTAAGTGATTTACAATCTTTTTTATAAGTCAGGCTGAGAATCGGCCAAAATTAAAAAACATGTTAAGAACACACCCGAGCAATGTCCGAAAACTATTTTTTCGTTACATTATGGCACAAAGTCACGGATTAACTCATTTGGCTCTTTATACGTATCTTTATATTTCCGGAACCGGTTTGCGCGCGCTTGAGAAAGGTAGAAGGTACTCGAGTACATGCATGTTTTTTTCAAAGAATCAAACACGTTTCACTACATGAAAAACACTTTAGGAACATTGAGGCCACAATCCCCAAATTTTTTAACAATCACAGCCACGAGCCAATTGTAATACGTTCTTATAAATAAGAGTGCAAAATATATCTGAAGTTTAGTCCTGATTAACTGACGCAACCGGCGCATGCGTCTGAAGAGTACATTAAGTTTCGAGTTATATTAGCCACGTGACAAAAACGAACTTTTATTAAAATTTCCCAGAGTCGGTTCCTTACGACTTATAACACTGTTTAACTTACACTTTTTGACACTGAGGTGAAAAATAGATAGTTCGAGAAGTCGAAACCTTGCCCAAAAGAGGTTTGTTTCAACACTATTTTAAATGAAACAAACTTACGAAAACTATGCATGCACATCTCGTTGTCTTCAAACGACCAAATTCACAACACCAGTTAAAGTATGTCGCCACTCGACTGCAAATGATTCAGTTAAAGCGAGGCCCAAGACGTAAAGCCAGTTTTGAAAATCACTTAATTATTGTTGTGAAGTGCATTCCATCAAATTGGGTATGATTCGAGCAGACGTACAAACAAATAAGATTTTCTAGTATCGGAGGTGGAAGCGGAATCTTTCAGTATAATAATTCGTGATTCCCAGATATTTTTCGATCGATGATTCATGATTCATTTATAGAATTTCTTCATGATTCATGATTCACAGCCTGCCAGATGATGTGATTCACGATTCCTTCAGTTTTTTAGTCGATTCTAGTATGAAGTTTTAAAAAATAATTCGGGCACATTAATATAGTTCCTGCACCATTTCCTCACGTTGTCTACACTATGAACTCTTTTTTGAGGATCATGTTGAATCGTAGCTAATCGTTATTTTTGCGGAAATACTTAGTTAAAGAATATCAAGCCCTTAAACAAATACTGAAGAAAAATAATGGCTGGAAGAAGAATATTGTTCCAATCAAATTTAATTGGCATTTTATTGTTGTTGTGACGTGCAAATAGATTAGATTTTCTAGTATGAAGGTTAATAGAATAATAAGGGACGCTGTAGTTCACGTAAAAAAATTCCCACCACGCGTTCTCTACATTATAAACTCTGTTTGGAAAATCAGTAGCCATCATAGCTAGTTTTTTTTTCATTTTTATGCAAATGCATTTAGTTAAAGAAAACGGCGACATCTAAATAAATACTTTCATAAAACAATCATGCCGACTGGCAACTGAAGTAATTGCCGTTGGCTTAAAGCTTCGCTGTTGAATATATTTAGTTTCAAGAAGAAAACGGCGTCATTTGAACAAATACTGAAAAAATAATGACTCAAATTTTATAGTTAGCGTTGGCTTTAGGCTTCGCTGTTGAAGGCGTAATGAGTCTGCACTCGATCTTTAACGATGACGTTGCTAATCATGCAAGCAAAGCCGAATATAATACACGTTTTTTTAAAAATAAAATCAACTTTTTAAAACTTTATAAGAACGTGGCTCGAATCATCCAAAATCCAATTTAAGAATCGAAGCGAGGCTTCACTGCATGGATGAATTTTTTTAAGTGACCTTATTGAGCTTCATACCTATAACTTAACAATACAGAATGAACAGAAAAAAACTCGCGTTTTCATTGCCGGCTCAAATGATACGTTGTACATCTATACTTTCCCCGAAGTTAGTTCCTTGCAATTCGTTTCCAGTACATATATTTCAATAACTTGGGTTTGTATTCGAATTAGATACATGCATGCACAAGCAGAAATAAAATCAGTCTCAGTTGTTCTGGTAAATTCTCCCGACCAGAGACTATGCTTTACATTGAAGTTTGCTTTTTATAGAAGTTGTTCTTTTTTTCAGCACAAAATTTCTTCTTTTGTGTGTGTTAAATGTTAGGAGAAACTAGATGTTGATAACTGACTGGAACTTTTAAAAAACAACCCGACGCTCAAATTGCCAAAAAATAAAAACAGTGAGTCTTGGCCAAACTTCTTGGTTCTTATAAAAAATATGTAGGGAAACTCTTTTTAATGTCTTGTTTTTTTCACAGAATCTTTAGAGATGGAAGAATTGCAATTCAGAAAACCGATTTGCGTACACAGTATTGCAGGAGAGCTTCATAGGCGGCGCCGTATGTTACTGTGGTATATTAATTTAAATGACAAGTGCCACGCAATACAGTTTTGATGACCACCTAGTACAAACTTTTTTTAAACGATTTGAAATTACTTCCAAACAGACAGAAGACCTTTCCCGTTAACATATCTGATTATCCGATAGCGAAACAATGAAGTTTTCAGATGAGTAAAAAAAACAAACAAACAAGACAGATTTTCTTCTCGCTCCTTGAATATTTTCAGGCCAAATTTTGCTTCCCGGATTCAGAATCTTGAGTGGATTTGCGACACTTATTTTGTATTATCTATAGAATATACCAATTGTTTATGTGTCGGTTTCAATTTGAACAGCCAGCTCCTTTAGAAAATGTCACTTAAGGCACACGTGGTGGGACAATAATGACGTTACTTATTGTACGATGGCTTTTCCGATGCATGGTTTGTCGAAGTAATTGAAACCATAGAGATAACGTATTTCAAAATGACTTTCTGCCAAAAATATTGAATAATGCTAAAACGAATTTTCGGTAGCAACTTTTTAGAATCTAGAAATAGTTACAAATTAAGTTTGAGCGAGATACCGAATTTTATTTTTCAACCGGCGTCTATATAACATTAAAGTAAGTCTTCGCTTTTCATACTAATTCAAAGCCAGTTTCAGCGCTTACTATTCTTGGCTTAAAAATCAAATAATGTGCTTATTCAACGCATACAGCCGAGTTCAACAAGAATAATTCAAACGTGAATGTTTGAATTCTATAGCGAGTCAGCTTAAAGCCTAAACTCCCAATACTTTACAACAATCAATAAAAATTCGAGAAGAAACTCAATATAATGGCAAAGTTTATTTTATATTTCCAAATCAAGTGTGCATTTTACACGCGGCTACTCAAAAGTGCTAAAGATACTTTTACGCATTTTCTTTTGACAAAACTGCTACCTCTTCGAATAAAGTCTCAGAGATCTAGTTTAAAATTAATAAATTTTTCCTTACCCGTTTCTTGTCAAGCCATTGGTCACAAGATAACCAGACACCTTGATGTCAAAATGCCCTGCCACGAGGATCCAAACCAAAACAACTTCGAAGACAACCGAAATCAGCTTTATGACCATGTTTTGATTTCTAATATATTGCCAAAAACCTTGGTTAGCAGTAAGTTTGGAGGTAACTGTGTTTTACCGTGGCGATAGTTCTAATGATCAAACTTCCCCGAAACGTTTGACATCTCAATAGCTTTAATCATTGTCGGCTGCTTGTTTTAACCTGTTTCAACTATGCAAATTAGTGTAGTAAAAGCATGTATTCGCCTCTGGTGACGTCATAATACGCTCTCGTATTCGTATTTTTTAAGTAGACTCTTAATTTGTTTGTTTGCATTGTGCTATTTTTCGCGAGCCTCGTGGCTGGTGAATTCGATCAGTTTAGATTTTTTGACTAGTTTAAAAGACCAGAAGCTTAAAACAACTCGAATGAAATTCTTGTTAGTAGAGCCCCGACCGATCTTAAACCAGTTTGTTTCTTAACTGTGTTATTTTCCGGGTTACTGTTCTTGTAGTCACCGAGGTCGGTTCAGAGCAATTATCGAGACTTTAAAACTGCACTGTTCTTGACTGTAGCAAGTTAAATGATATTTGATTCAATCCAAGCCTTCAAATCTTTAGAACACAAATTACACTCTGACGTATTCAAATTTCTACGTTTCTAATAACCCAAACAAGCGAACTCAACTGAAAGTAGACGTTTTAAATTTGACAAACTTTGAAGAGAAGTTTAAGTCGAAGGCTATTATGACGATTATGCAAAGACGAAAAAACGTTCCCGTGGTGCAACAGTACCATGTATCAGAATAAGTTTCCTAGCACCGACATTCTTTGTGAGCGTACAGCATTGTGTGAAAGTATTTCAAAACTAAAATACATCTTGACGAGTCATGGTGCGACAGAAGAAAACAAGCGAAAGGTTGCATTGTTTTGGTAAGTTTTAGTTGAGGTAAATTAAGTACTATGGACAGGCTGCATGCTGTAAGAATTTATGAACTGAACGGCAACAGGTTAATCGCACTTATGTAAGGCAGGAGTGTCAGCGGAAAACTTGAAAACAGGTTTTAAATTCTTGTTTGCGAAGGCAACATCCTATTATAGTAAGTTTTACAAATCTTGACCAGTGGTTCTTAACAGTTCAGTTTTAAACGGTCGCCGTTTAATTCAGTTGCTGTTTTCATTACATATTTAACAGGCAATTAAGAAAGAAGTATTAAAGTTATAAACTGAGTAAATTTTCCTTGCTTGTCATCGATAACTCGAGATGGGTATTTGGCGGGATATTTTTCTTTGCTCCCTTCCAGTGCCATTTTTTCTGCCCTTGCTTCTCTCTCTCTTCTAGACGAGACTAGACGGAAACAAATGTATGATCCCGTTAAGCGGTCGCGCCAAACGTGAGACAGCACAAGGACAGATACATATACAGTTCACCAAAACGTTTGGGCCGAATGAGACTAGACTGGGGCAATATTATATTCGCTCAGCCAAAATGCTTGGGCTGAACATGAGACTAGACGGAGACAAGTTTATACGGAGACAAATATATACTCCGGCCAAAACGTTTGGGCTGCCGTGAAACTAGGCGGGGACAAGTTTATACTCCCGTCAAAACGTTTGGGCCGAATGTGAGACTAGACGGGGGCAAGTGTATACCTCCCGCAAACACGTTTTGGCGGCAGTAGAACGCGAGATCAAACGGGGACAAAAATATACTCCCGCCAATACGTTTGGGCCGAACGCGAGACTAAACTGGGACGAAAATGTACTCCCTCCAACAGTCATTTCATTTAGCAAAACAATCTCTCCCCTCCTACTAAACGGGGGGACACCTTGTAACCATACTATGGAAACACAATGGTTCTAACGAATCTCGCAGGCGTCAGGAAGAGAAATTCGTTGTGAAACTCTCAACTTTGGTAGCAAATGAAACTAATTGGAGGCTTTCATTCAACTAATTTGCAATAAAGTTTCTTTCTTCAACCAAACATTTCTACTTTTTGCACGTGCTAAAATCTCTAATAAACCCGCATTTTTTAATTTTAGAAGAGTCTTCAACCCTTTAGTCCCTGATCTATTGGTAAATTCTCCCAATTTGAGACGATACTTTTCATTGAACAAGTTAAGGAGAATTTCAATTGTTTTCTTTGCTTGATCGACTCTCATTTTCTCATTACTAAACGTCTCGTTTTGTATGTTATGTAATGAGAAGTTAGACGTTGATAACCGGCAGAAAAGATAAAAGGGCGTGCAAAGTTCGCATTTTGCCTCAGTCATCTGACTGCTGAAGCCTCGCTTAGCAAAGATAAACAAAAAATAATGGGCAAGAACCAGACCACACACAAGCTAGTGTTAAAAAATTCTTTGCATTTTTCAAAATAAATATTTAAAACTGTATAATCACCTCTAATTCTTGAAAAAAATACCTTAACAAGCGTTCTCTTTAAAATATAATCTAGTAGTATAATAAATATGCTTTCAACGTTTTCGTATTGTTCTTCAAGGCCACAGAAAGCCGTAGTAAACCTAAAAGAGTAGCTCGTTTCAATGTTATCGCGTGAGAAGCTACTGGGTCAAGGTTTGTTGGTATTTTTCATTCCAAGAAAAGCAGAAACCATTTCAGCGTCCAGGTCATGAGTTACAGTTTAACATTTGCTTTTGGTTGATATCTGAGAAAACTGTGTTGCCAAAGAAAAGGATTTTGAACAAAAGCACATACTCCAAACACCCACAGCGCTCTTCCCTTGGGGATAACATTGACAATTGCTTAAACAAGATTTTATGAACAGCTATTGCATAGCAAAAACTCCTATTGCCGGCACTAAATCACACCGCGTTAAAAAGGAGACGTATTCGGATAGCAAAACAAAGATCAATTTTCCTGTCATGTATTAAAACGCATTAAGAAATGGTTCAGTTAAAAATAAAGTCTCTCTACCAAACTTCAAATCTGACACAGGACAAAAGATCTTCAATGCAAAAACTTACGAACGTTTTTAAGAAATATTTCATAGAAGTCTGCTAAAATTGACCATCGACTGTTATTTTCAAATAAAACATAACGAATGAATTTAGTTTAAAATATAAATAACTGTAACAAGAATTAAAGTGGCTAGAAAATTTAAACCTATATGGAAAATAAAAATAAAGTAAATTGTTGCTGTATACGTAAGTGTGAACCAAATTGAATACACTACTTGTAAAACCAAACAACGTAGCTATACTTTTTCTGCAATAACCGCCCAGTTACCGTGATCGTAATACTCGCAAATAACCCGCAGCGACGGCACTCCGTTTTCGATAAGCCCAACCAACTCTCCTTTGCGAAACACGTGATAGTACCGCTGAAGGTTTTCGAGATGCGCGGGCTTAACTTTTTCTGACACTTCTGGATTCGTCATGGCAAACGAGCTGCAAGACTGGCGCGTTACTTCACAGCACACAGTGGAACTCGTGAATGACTTCGTCGAGATCATTTCTGATTGGTCAGTGTCTGAAAGACCGGAATCAGAATTGAAATAGTCACTTGATATTGAGCTGTCACTGTCCGTCTCGCTTGATGAAGAGGAAATTGATTCCATTAATCTGACGAGAAGACCGAGCCCCATTCGAGGGTTGTTCTTTCTCCTCTCACTCGATGTCCGATTCGAGGACTTCATGCCAATGCCATCGTCATCACGATAGTCATTAGCGCGTTTAACCATTACTGGCGAGTTCGACCCACTTTTGCACTCCTTGAAGTTAACGGAACGTACGGGAATTCGGTCCTCTAATGAGCCATTGCAATTGACAGAACATCTTGGACATGTTCTAGAATGAACCCTATTCCCCTTTCTAGAAGGTTCTTTGATTAAAGAAGATTTGCCTACTTCTACATCATTGTTCTCGTGACCACTCAACTTTGGGCGCATGCGCCGATGAGGAAGACTGCAGTCCGAACAACGACTGTCATCACTTTCAGTGCCTGTGTCATCTTCTTGGGAATTCCGCCTCTTTTCGAAGAGCCTCGCTATCACTAGAGGTACAAATCCAAGTTTCTTTGCGCTGTCGTCGCTACAGTCCTCATCACTCACAACTGGTCTGTCTTTCAACATCTTAAACATGTTGTTAAAGAGGGCGTGGTTCTCTAAATTTGAAAATAACTTGGGTAATCTTGCCGTTTCCCTGCTTACTTCTGGCACGTTATCAGTAGGAAAGGGCGGCTCAAGTGATAGGGACACTCGATCATGGTCTTCAAAGGGAAATTCGTTGCGGTCTCCAAGTGAACCCCCCTGCTTGTCAATTTTTTCGCAATACCGCTGACCAGTGTACTTTCTAAACCCAGGATGAGTGCCGTTGTTCTTTTTTCTCGCCAATCCGCGTTTACCTGTAAGCCAACATTCTTTTCTTTAATGTTCGCCTGTTACGTTTAATTCCATAATTGAATCAACTACTACTGTTGTTTTTATCAACAACAGCAGACAGCGTGGCTCAGTGGCTAGGATGCCGGATTTGCGTGCGGTTGTCCCGGGTTCAAATCCCACTCCGACCGCTGACTGGATTTGGCCTAAGCGATCCTAGAGTCAAACCCACCATGCTTGCCCTATTTGTACAAAAACTGTCAGTGAGGTAATTAAGCCAAATCTTTGTTTTTTTCTTTTACATGGCAAGACGAATAGAAATTATGTTGTAATATGTTGCACAACATCTGGTTTGACGAAAACGCCTCATCAACTCTTCAACTCTCATATTTAGCCTGGAACCCAGTTTGATGTTATGACAAGGATAATTACTCGGGCTACCTGTGGTAGGCCGAGTCTACGTCTGCGAAGCCTATCAATCTATCAATCTATCTATCAATCTATCTATCAATCTATCAGTCTATCGACGGTGTCGACAAAAGTGTAAGCCTGCGGGTCGGTCAGCGGTGCGCCATATGCAAATGTTTTAAGACTGAAAACAACAGAACAAGGCCCGTTCAAACAAATGGACTTCAGTCCGCATGTACTTTCGCAGCTAGGAACACTCACTTGGAATTTTGTTTAAAGAATTTTGAGGGTGAACTAGAAGTTGAATGAAAATATTTAACAATTCAAAATGACAAAGTTAAAACACGCATTATAGATCGTACACGTTTCTGAGGTTCCAAGCTTAAGCGTAGCCGAGTAAACGCCATTACAGGCGTCTAGTTAGTAACTATCCCGAAGAAAACCTCGAGATACATCAACAGCCCAAGACCTTTAGCAAGGTCCATCAACTGATATGAAGTATAATACAACAGTGTATTAATATATTTTGTTATTACATTTTCAACATCGAATACTGCGTTTCTAGTGTTCTGATTGGTTCATTGAGTCTCGGTTATCAGCCCGTATATACATAACGAATTAAGTTAATCGTACATGGATGCTGGCTGTGTAGTATTGCAAGTTTGAAATGTGCTTCTGAATCGAATTTTAGCTGTCATTTTTAAGTATCGATAATTTTGGAAAACTCAAGAAATTTAATAATGAGATGATTTATGGCCAACTTGGCGCACTACGCGCCTCTTTGGCTATTTCCCACCTCATACCCAACGCGCGCTCTTGGAGAACTGATTGTTAATATGTTACATGGACTACAAGAAGATCGTTTCTACCTTTCATCCTGTGGTATGGAACCAGAACATCAGTACCATCAAACTGCAAGAAACCAATCACACGACCTGATTTTAACTTTTTTCTACAAGAGCTGCATGACGAAAGACTATCTTTAACATGCATTCTAACATACTTAGTGCTCTTTTTCACATCGATCAGTCCATATCATTTTCTTTTTACGACACTTCTTTGAAAACTCTTCAGATTATCGCATACCCGACCAGAGTAGCTTAAGGGCAAAACTGTTTTTGGTTTTTCTAGGTTTGGGCCGTGACCAACTATCCTTAAAAAGTCACACGAGCAACAAAGTAGGTCTGTTTTGTAGAATGTGGGTTCGAACCCCACCAAGATCAGAGATTTTTCTCTTTTCTTTGTGTGGGTTTATGGGCTTTGTTGTTGATGCTGTAGATCGGCAAAAATGGATTATTCCTCATTTAGAGCAGCAAGCCCTCACTCGAATCTATATGTTCTAATTTTCAAAGTTTTACAACAAAATATAAAGGCGATTTTCTCGTGATTCGTTATAACAATAACCCCAAACCGTCTTGAAAAACTGTGAGTTAGGAACAAGTTTGTGTACCTTGTCAAAAAATTGGACAAACGCAGTACATTGTTTACCGCAAAAAATATTGCAGGAGTTTTGGAACAAAAAATATTGCAGGAGTTTTCTTTCTTTTACCTTTCTATGATTTTGTTCCACGGCCCAAACGCATACTAACAACTTTCCGCCAGGCGCCAAAACTCGCGCCATCTCACGCAACGCGGTCAGGCGCCTTTTTGTTGACGCGAAATGATGGACCACACCAACAGAGATAATACCGTCGAAAGAGTTGGCGCAATAAGGTAACGCAATGTTGTCACACACTACAACCTCGTGACTTCTATCTCTTGCGATCTCTGCGAATCGTTTGCTTCGTTCTGCACCCACGATGAAGGCGTCGTCACTGAGACCAAGATATCGCCCGGTCCCACATCCTAAACATTAACAACAACACGTTACTGAACAGTATCACCAACACATCGCCCGGTACCACATCCTAAATAGTATAAAAAAGATATTGCCGGGTCCCACATCGTCAAAAAACCAAATGAAAAGCATGTCACTGAATAGTATAACAAAGATATCGCCCGGTCCCACATCCTAAACAGTAACTGAAAAACACGTCACTGAATAGTATTTAACAAAGATATCGCCCGGTCCCGCATCCTAAACAATAACTGAAAAATACGTCACTAAATAGTATAACAAAGATATCGCCCGGTCCCGCATCCTAAACAATAACTGAAAAACACGTCATTGAATAGTATTTAACAAAGATATCGCCCGGTCCAACATCCTAAACAGTAACTGAAAAACATGTCACTGAATAGTACAACAAAGATATCACTGAATAACTAGAGATAGACACGGTTGCTAAAACTCAGGCTGCAGTACATGCTTAGTTAGGCCTCATGCAATCTCGTTCCCAGGGCACGCGTTCCTTATGGCCAGTGCTTGCCGTAAAGAACGTAGGCTCTGGTACTGAACTTGGGCCTCATGTCTATTTCCTTAGCACGCTTGCGCCACACTGCTAAGTTTTGTACGCTAGTAGTTGCTTTGCATGTTGGGTTCCTCTCTCCAAACCCTTTAGCAAAATACAATGTGGTTAGTTGCGTACTCTTGATGTTGCTGTAGTGATTCTGTTTTTACGCAGGGTGAAGGATTCTGGGTAGGGGTGCATGATTGAGACTTGTTTTGTAACATAAAACCAACTAAGAAGTCTCGAAGGCATGCCAGCCTTAGAAATGCTCGATTTACGTTTCTAAAATTGCGAGTAAAGTCAATAATTCTGTATTAAAAACATCAATAAGATGAAACCAACTCGTGCCTAATCAGCTTCAAATATACAAAACACGTTGTTTACGTTTATCACAAACCGGCTTCACAATGAAATGCAAATTTCAAGTACCTCAGATACACAGGAAGAGTAAGACTTTCAAAGGTCGTTTTTAGTCAAACCTTCCAAAACAGTATAGATTCGATCCAGTTGTAAAGTACCGTTGTTATGCCTCTTATTTTCTAAAAAGAATCGATAAATGTGCAAGAACGCTTGTTGTTGCGGGGGGGATGGGGGGATTTAACACGAATGCAGGTATTTGCCACTCATAGGTGGCCAATGGCTACCAAAAATGAACGCTGGTTACTAGCTAGAACCAGTAAATTTGGCCGAGTCTCACTGTTCTTAATGTTTTGGCGTTTTGAGCCTCAAATTGTTCTTAATTTGTTCTTATTTCTATGTGTGGTTTAAATCGCTAAGTCTAAGGTACTGCAATACATGTGTTTGAAAACAGATTGCATAACGGGTGTATTCTTGATCAATTCATCTCCTGATTCATTTTCCCGAGACGATTTCCAGTTACTATCCCAGGATTGGTTTCATATTCAAACTCTTACCTTGGTAAATTAAGTTAAGTCTGCTGATTCTCTAAGAATTAACTCCGCTTATTAGCGACATTACAGCTTAACTACTCTCAATTTCTGCGAAAATTGCGAATCATTTTCTGTAAAGCTAAAAAAATTGCTCACTCGAGCCCCGAGCCTCAGCTTGTTCTTAAATAATTGCCAATCTGAGCCTCGTTGTTCTTATAAAAGAAAATGTACTACAAGATTATGTAGAACCTATTTAAGCGACCGATCAGTTAACAAAGTATTGTTGTTTGTGTAATGAAACGATAAGCAATGCGATGAACGAATGAAGATTGTCTGCTTTCTTTAAAGGCCAAAAATATGGAAACGAATTTAATCATTCTATTGTGCGCACAGCTACGGTCGCAGCCGTTAATACGGATTATATGCTGAAAATTTTTAAATGGCTACTAAAACTATTTCTTAGGTTACCAAAGTTTTACCAGCTGGCAACTGGAAAAAAAAGTTAATTTCGAGCCCAGGGAGGTCTTGTGAAACACGTGTAGTGCTCAACACTAATGGAAGAGAGACGGGATGCGTTACAAAGGCCTTAAAAAATTGAAATGGGAGAGCTTGGAGGAGAGGAAGAAAGTAGCAAGACTGACATTACTTCACATAACACTAAACTTGATAATCAAGCGGCAGTGTCAGTTCCTGAGTATGTGAAACCACAATCATGACTGAAAACCAGGTCTTCCCACCCCAATAAATTTGTCCCCCTGCAACCCCGGTCTGACACCTATAAATTTAGCTTCTGGCCACGCACAATAAGAGACTGGAACAATCTACAAAATCGCATAATTGAAATGGTAAACTCTAATAACTTTCGAAATGAAGTAGTCAATTTTGTCTAGTAGTTTGACTAATCTCTTTTTACTTCTGTCGTTTTTATAGACTGCTGACCATCTTGCCTAATATCCATTTGGATTTTGCAAGATAAACAAATGGAAATGTAGATAAATGCCCAAAAATGTACTCAACTCGGGCAAAGCTTGCTAATTTACTGCTCGCGTATAAGAACTTTGCCGAGTGTGAGTCCCTCCCATCGAAAAAACAAAACAAAAGAACACGGTAATTGAAATATAAAAGGTCGAGCTGCTTCATAAGGAGTTGTCAACCGGATATATCAAGAGGTACGAAAGTAAAAAAAAAGTAAAAAACAACACTTGTCTGTGAAGTATCTCACCTGTTGTCAATAAACCTTACTTTCAGGCTGTCAACAATGTTTTCTACATGTAAATCTGATATATACTTGCTTCATGTCGCGTTTCTAAGAACTAGGCAAGAATTTGTTTTTGACGCTCGACAGCCGGTCTACTTTTTCAAAATTAACTACGAAAGAATAAATTTTTCATTTCTACATCTTTAATCAACCCTTTTATGTGATTTTATACTAACAGTGGCATTACAAATGAATCTAATGAGGAACTGTATGACATGAAGTTTTATCTATAATTAAGTCTCGCAGAGATCACGTCCACAAGAGCGGATGCTTTGTCTTACAAAAAAACCCTTCATTAACATTTCCATTTTCCTGCAAAAATAATGGTCGTTTACGGAAGGAATCCTGCTGGCTTTTATGAACAAAAATAATATTTCTTCAAAACAATTCAATCAACATCTAATGAAACATATACTAGCAAAACTGAAGCTCTCAATGACCATTAGGTTACATTATGTTTTAACTTCCTGTTTTTCAGTACGTTTTTAATTGCTTATTTTGCGACACGCCTTTTTTGAGAATATAATCGTGGAGCTCAACTATTGTTAGTTCTTTCCTTTTTCTTTTAACACAAACTCTTAAATTTGTGAAATTGTACAAACAATGTTGACAGGCTCTTCCTAACTTTTTTTTAAAATTTTGCTTTTATATTTAAAATATTGGACTTGACATCCCTGACAATAAAATTTATCAATACTAAAGCAAGATAGTACATCTTTTTGCAACTTGATAGTCATGTTAAATGATCAATATGTTTTAGACTAGAACATAAAATAGTTTAATGGTCATTGAGATCTTGGACTTTGCAAGTATAATTGTGTGTTTTTAAAAGATTTTCTGAGATATAAACTCATTTTAAGTGAAAAAATGTGAAGTTCGAATTTGTAGCATTTTGCTTTAAAGTTGCAAATTTAAATTTTGTGATAACTTCCAATAAATTTATACTCTTTTGGACTCAGTGGGTCTTCAGGGCAACCATTGCATCTCTTTTTAAAAGATGGTGGATTTTTTTTCAAACAATCCCAACTGATAAATCGGAAACTCTTATTAAATGATGGTTGAATATTTGAAAAAAAACTTAGGATAATCTCTAGATAAATTTTATAGCTCTCTGCCCATAATTACTGACAATTCAACTGAATTTTGGGGTTGGTGCACTCACAACTATAAATCTCATGGTTAGAATGCAGCATTATGTGCAAAATTATTTTCGAATCACATGTAAAGAAACCCAATACTCTAAGGGATACTAGTAATCATTATGTATCTTGCAAAGTTCAATATCACTTCATGCAAATTTTTGGGTTCTTTATGTTTCATGTCTTTTCACTTATCATGCAAGTAATATTCTTAATTGTACCTCTTCTCAAACAAATTAAATTTTTATGTAGGGCTTTATTAGCAAGAAACTCTGCTCACCACGAAAGAATACACAGATCTAGAGTTTTGACTAATTTTTGAACATGATGTTCTCGCAAACTACCTAATGTTCATAAAATACTTTTGTTCTATACAAATTGGGAGAGTTTAAGTTTCTTTTTCAAGTTGCTTTGAAAGCCAACCTTCAGATTTCTCCTAACCAAATAAATATGTCGCTGAGATAGTTAAACAGAGTTCTCAGTACAAAATGCAACAGGCAGTCAATTACTGATTAATCAACTGGCAGGCATAACTTATTACCACACTGTGACATCTAAATCAAGTCAAAGAAAACAATATTAATTTTTACAATCTCTACAGGCAGCAACCTTCCTCTTAACGAATTAGGCTTATATCTGCCATACCTGCTTGTACTGAGAATTCTAAAGTTAGAACAAGTTGGATGTTCAAAAGTAATTTCCAGGGAACTGAAAGATTTTTTTTCCACTAAACACACTTTATTCAATAATCTTACCAGGAACAATTTACAACTTTTTTTTACAATGTTTTTGAGTTTTTACAACTGGTATATGCTTAAAATATTTGGGGTTGTTACATAGTCTTTCTCTCCATGGTTGAACTTATACTCATATTTCTGGTATCGGCTGGGTAGAACAGTATTCTTCAAGAAAGCCCCATTTAGATTTGAATGTTTTCCAGAATGATTTTTGACCGCGATAAAATTTTCTGTGTGATATTTGCACTTGATTAATTGTTTGAAACTTGAAACAGTCGGTATTATGGTTTTCTTACGACAATCCCATAAATGTAATTTACCTAATATTAAAAGATAATTGAATGAGTTTAGGTCTGTGTCCATAAATCCTAGTATAACACTTTAAAAGAGATAATTTTACTTCTTCCTTTGGTACTGCAAGCCAGTATTTTTCAAACTCTGTCCAAAAAGATTTGGAATACGTACATAAATAAAACAAGTGATCTTGTGGGGAACTGAAAGATTTAAATTCCCTCCAAAGAAATATTTCAAGGCTGCATGACATTGAACAGCTCAAAATACAGAAAGGTAAGGATGAGACAACAAGAATCTTATCTAAATTTGATATTAACTATGAATAACATACATGCAACTACACATTAGGTGTTTTACTCTCCGATTTAACACCACAAAAAAATTGTTATAACCTAGCAGAAAGGCCCATGCATAACTCGTGAATAAATGTAATTCACCAGTTAAAGAAAGTCACCCTTTTAATGCTGCACAAGTCTTTGTATATGAGAGTTATAGAGTGATGCTGATGTTAATCCACAATGGTTCAACTGCTAGAAACTATGACACAACATAATGAGCAGTATGAACAAGTCTATCCTTTTTTGGTTGCAACTTATGGTGATTCAGCAATAGCATGTTTGTGACAACATTTCGAAGCTGACTAAAGTCATTCTCAAAATACTATGGAAGGTAAAGAAAAGATTATGTAGATGTTGTACTGCAAATTTTCAGCCAATCTTAAAGTCTATTAAAGAACACATACCTACATAAACTTTGTTTTACCTACTATAAACTTTTGGCTTAAAAATGACTTTAGGCAATGTCAAAATGCCATCACAAACATGCTATCACCAAATTTTAGTAAAGTTATTATATAAGGACCATCTTATCTGAATGGGCATTACATTACTTAAATTATATAAAATAATGCAGTAACATTCTGTTCTCAATTCCCCTAGCAATTTTGTAAAACACCTGTAATCTGCATATGGTTGTGACTGGGGTTAAAATTCTACTTGATTGTTTACCTTAAGAATTTTTTATAAATTAATTATACATAAAGAAAAGGGTAGAAATAGACATCAAAACTAAGGTTGCCTAGAAGAAAAATATTACATTTAAGAACACCTTAAAAAGCTTTCAGTTTATTTTTGAACACATTTAAGTATATTTGCTGGGTTGAGTATCAAGGAGGTTACCGTACTGCATCATGTTACTCTCAATTTATCTGGATAAAAATTTCCCATACTCCCAATATTCACTTATTACCAATACTGGACAAAAAAATATGCTATTAAGCAAATTAGGATCTGATTATATAATACATCTAATCATATAATTTTGTTTTAAAAGACTTTTCTTTAGACATACTTCAAAAATTTTCCTTTTATGAAGTAAATTGTTCAAAGTGACAAATTGTTCATTTAAATTTTTGCTAAATTTAGACCTAGTATGTATTGAGCTGATGGGGAAATGAAAAGATATTGTGGCCAGAGCTAATATGAAAAAATTAATTGCAAAGTTGCATGCAAATCTATAGCTAGGCTCAAATATCTTTAATCTACCACAATTTGCGAGAAGAACCCTCTCTCATCTTACATTCGTTCTTCTTGTTTGTGAACAGACTATTTTTTGAAAACAAAAAACAATTCCTTTAAAATAAAAAAACCTTAGAAAGTAAATTAACCTCTGAATCTTTTCCATTTTTAGGCTGTGTTATGCAGGAAAAATATTTACTAATGAGTAATAAGTCAATTATAGCGTAAAAGGACTCAATATTGAATGCCTAACTTTGACAAATCATTAAATAACAACGAATATATACATTTTAACGACCGGTCAGATACTGACAACTTACCGATATCTGCAATCAGGCTCCCGGTGGGAAACGAGCCTAAAAATTCTTCCACTTTCGGCCAAGCTTTGTACTTCGAATGAGTGAAATGTGGGGCGATACGGTCATAAACATCACGCACATAATTTTTTTCCAGCTCTTCGGGTGTTGAGCAAGACATGAAAGCGTGAAATACGTGGCGTAAATAAACGCGGTAGAAGGCCGAACATTTAAGTCTCTCCGGTTTACCTGAAAAGTTACAAAATGTATAGTTTTCTAACCTTATCCGTCTTGTAAAACATTGTTATTTTCTCAAATCTTAAGTTATGATTTGGCTTACCACACTGAAAGTGCCACGACATTTTAATGTTTCCCACAAACGGCCTAAGAAGTCTTGTTTTGATATTTTCAATTACACGGTGATTACAAGCTTTCTTCGGCCATGGCATGAAATCAGTAATGACTAATGTGCAAAGTTGTTACGTTTAAACTCATAACAAAATGACCATAACAAACCTACTCAAGTTGAAAGAATCATTTTGGCAAATTCGCAACTTTTAAACTCATCCTCGTTAAAGAAAAGACATCTGGTAATAAAAGCTATCTATCGCTTTTTACCCTTCAGGATGTTAAATCTTCGACTTTGTTTCTCACCTTTTTCATACGCAAAGCCAAAGTCGTAAATCACCAACGCGTTTTACTTCGATCTTATTCTTCGTCCACGCGTCCGAATCATTTTCGCTTTCTGCTAGCTAGCTGTCAGTGCAAGCTCTAAATTTGGAGATCTTCGCTACAATAGCACATGGGACCAAAACAGACTGCCTTGGAAAATGTCTTTGGTTCCTTCAAACTGGGAACAAAGAACTCCTGGTTGTTCACTCCGTCACACAATACCAAGCCAAATTTACAATTTACAGTTGAATGACCCCCAGCGGAAACACACACGCTAAAAACTTAGCTATTGTTGTGGGCATACTGGCCTTGTTAAACACTGACAAAACAGGATGACAAAAGCTTACCTGAATAACACACGCAATCTGTGTTTTACGTTCAATGTAAGCAACCGCCACGTTTGGGTGGATTATGTCATGAACAGTAACGAAACATAAAGGCTTCAATGGCGGTCGCTTGGAGATCAAAGCCAAAATGCCACCAAACTCAGCCTCCAGCTGCTAAGGGAAAAACCATTCATCTTTTGTCTAATATGCAAATATCCGGCTGCGAATAAGAGAGTTAATGAACGATTACTTACATTTGCATATTCTAGCGCCAGAGACAACAATTTTGAAAACAACTTTTGAATTTGCGCCAACGCCATCTTTTAAACTTGGTAACCGAGCTATAAGTTTTTTTCGGAAGAGGAGTGGGGTAAAAATAATCTTCTGTTGTTTTGTTGTCTTTTGACCATATTATATAAAAGCGAAAAAGTTAGATAACAATTTTTGTTTCCAACCGGATATCGATTCCAATTTTGAATCACACGTAACGACTGTAGCGTATCTTAAAATTCCTTGCGACTGAGTATTATAAATTGCCTAATATTTCAAACTCAGCAACAAGGAATTTCAAACTCAGCCACAAGGAATTTCAAGATTGGGCGAGTTTCACCGTTGCTTGACGACGAGAAAAGGAAGACATATATCAATCATCTCGATCTCCTCTTTTAAAAACACTCACTTCTCACTCCCCCCCTCCCTCTCCCCATTCAAAGAAAAAAAAAGAAGGAAAAGGCAAAATAACAAACAAACAAAAACAAATAATTATGTCGGACACAGGCCGTCATTTTATTTATTTATTTTTTTGCGGGAGGGTGCGATCAAACGAGGAGATCGACAGCCCAAACGGGTGCCATAGGGGCGGGTCAGTCGGGGGGATAGGGGGCGGGCTCTGGCGCTTGGCTCCCACGGAAATTTTGGAGAATTAGGTTGTGCGAGACAGAAATGTAGAACGAACAGGTGGGCAAAACAACCTTAAAGTTAAAATCCTGAACTATTCAAACTTTCGAACTTCAACTGAATTAATCTGGAAAAAGTGGATGCATGATGTAATTGTTGGTCAACAAATAAAGGGGTCATCGATGGCGGGTTTGATTTTGCCACTACTGATTGCGAAAGTAATCTTGAGCAAAATGCAAAGTTTTATGTCCAGGTGAGGAACAAGTTTTGCTTCAGGCTAAATTCGTAATTCCTTTCAGGTTTTTTTTTCAAAAACGTCGGTAAATGTACTTCAATTGGTTTCTAAAACATAAACCAACAAAAACAACAACACACAAAACAAAATTTAAATCAAAATAAATCTGTCGGTTCCCAGCTCCCCCCTTACTCCATATTCAGCCCGGATCGAGCAGCTATTTGTAGGGAGAAATTCGATTGTTTATGGTTGTACCTACAATAAGAAAGTCAACATTAAAAGTTGTTTTTGAGTGCAGCTGTTTCCCTTATGGCCATCGTACATTTAGCCCGCAAAGGATTGCCCGTGACACGAACCGGGTTTAGCTACTGACTTTCATTGTTTTATCGCAAAATAATTATTTCATATCTTCGCTGTCGAAAGCTTGGTGAAGCTGTTTTCGTTTCGCACAATAGCGGCCTTCCTCAGGACAAATCAAAGGAAAATTAAGTCTTTACTTGTAAAAATATTGATGCATCGTGTTCATGATTTAAAAATATTATATAAAAGTGTCTCTTATAACAGTTAAAAAAAGGATCAACTGATCCTATTGCCTTCATCTGGTAAAAAGAGTAAAACTGTTCTTTACATGTTTTTAATCTTATTTTCTAGGAGGACATCTTGCTTCATGCTTGTGCAAATTCGGAGTGAATTGGTTTATTGACGAGGCATCCCTGGGCAAGAAATAAGTTGAAAGGCGTCGACTTCAGATTAAAATAGGGCGTTTTAAAAAAACAAACTATTTAAGGGCCCGCTTCAAACGACAAACAAACGTCGCGCTTGTAAACGTCTTGTCAAACTCTAATGAAGTGCCATTAAGGTACGACATTCAGTGAAACCATGTCGAGCCAAAGTCGTCCTTTGTCGTGTTACATGATTTTGGTGCGACCTGGTTTAAAATGTCGTATACTGTAGTCGCACTGTTTGACGCGACAAAAGCGCAACGTTAGTTCGTCAGTTGCTTGAAACGTTTCTAATGAATATCTTGTAATATGCACTTGCCCTGATGAAAATCTGATTACCATATAAATTGGTGCACTTTAATCAATTACCTTATTTTCTAGGTGATATATGTGAACCCCAAAGCCACGGGCGAGTCCTGAAGCTACGAGATCAGTCTTATTGAGAATGTTATGGCTAATTTCACAGATGCCAAGTCCAAAATACTTTCAATTCAACATACAGGCGGCGTTTTTGTCTGGTTAGGCCATTTGGTTTGTATATACAAAATGTCAAAGAGTTGACTTGTTGGAACCAAAGCTTTAAAACTTTACTAATATTTTAATACAGTGTAATTCAATTCAATCAATAACAACCACTGCCATTTATTTGCAACGCTCATCCAAATGTTTAGTTCCATCACCAATCAAGTCTAGAATCCGTCATTTCTAAGTGCAATGCAAGTCATTCCGTTTTATTTACAACCTATTTACAGGGCTTTCATTGCTTGATATCAAACTAGTAATTTTGCAGGAGATGCAGAAATAAAAAACCCGGACCTAATAACAAGACATAACTGAAATAATCAACTCTGCACTCTAAATATCATTCGACTTCGCTCTTCTATTCAATTTCAGTGAAGTTGAACTGTTTTCCCAGCTCACACCGTCTCTGCCTCTGAATCTTTTCCTTGTCTTCTGGCACTCACAAGATTCTTCAAGAAGAATTCGCCTTTAGGGGAGCAAATGTTTAGAATTAGTAAGAAACCGCAACTTGTTTTGCTACGAGGCTTCTGGTCTGACTTCAGTTTTAAAGTGACACTGAAAATAAACTTCAAACTAGGTTAAAATATCTAAAACTAAAATTTGATCTGTATAGTTTCCGCTTAGACACTTGTTACCAGTTATTAAAATAAATTTCGCGGAAAATTTATGAAGACAAAATGCCTGAGCTTGTTAGAGGTCACATGATTTGAAAGGCGGGAGATCCGAATCCCAAGGGGGGAGGGGGGGGTACTCCCTATATTGGGATGGTAGGTATGACCGTCGTATTTTTTAGGGGTTAAAATTGCCAGTCGGGTATTTTAGGGGTTGTAAAAAGAAATCCGATGTTAAACAAAGAGCCTGGTATTTTTTAGGGTTTAAAAACGCAAAGCTATTGGACTGCTTGCAGTCCCGTGTTTTAGCAAACGTGCGCACTGATAAGAAATTTTAAAAGACGTCATTTGGCGAACGTTCTAGTACGCGCGCGCCTTTTTTAAACTGCATATCACGTTCAGCACAACACGAGAGGACTTAGTGCCGACCCGCTAGCTACCGAAGGGAAAAATTTCAGCTTTCAATTGGTATTTTTAGTGTAAATTTTAAAACCGAAAGGTATTTTTAGGGTAGAAAATTTTTATCCCCAGTTATTTTGCATACCGGTTAGAAACACGTGATGTAAGGTACCTGCTTTGTAAGAAGAGCGTACCAGGGGCCCACTTGCCGTGTACGCAAACCCCAGCTCGTTGCCAACTGTTTCCCAGTGGCTGTACTTCTCTGGGGTGACGTACTCTCTGACCTATATGTAAAATAACGAACAAACCTTCAACTCAAACCATGTATATGCTATGTAAGAAAGTCAAATACATTATTCTTAAAGAGCATATGACACAAGATCAGTTTTTCAATTTCAAAAAAGTATACTATAAACAACAATGGTTTGCCAAGTTTGAGATACATACGATGAACGTACGCCAAGATACGGCGTGTAGAATTTTGAATTTTTCCCGCTAAAATTGTCCCCTCCAAAAGACCAACAATATGACGTAACAGAACACGTGCGTCTCGCCTCAGTCCATCCAAAATCGACTTTAAAACATATGTAACTAATAAAGTTTCTGTCGAACACCCTAGCAGTTACGGATGTTTTAAAATCGACTAGTCTCTTTTCTTCGAGGCGCCATATTAGGTACACTGATGCGAGACGCACGTGACCTGTTACGTTATGTTGTTGGTCTTTTGGAGGGGACAATTTTAGCGGCAAAAATTCAAAATTCTATACGCCGTATCTTGGCGTACTTTCATCGTATGTTTCTCAAACTTGGCAAACCAATGTGTTTTTAGTATCCTTTTTTGAAAATTGAAAAACTGTTTTCGTGTCATATACTCTTTAAATCATACTTGCTATCTAGAAAAGTTTAGTCAACAAATTTGAATCGCTTACTGGAATTTTTAGAAAGTTAACGTTGCGACCGTATCTCACAGTCTCCAACAGGAAGCTGGCAACCTGTTACGTGACAGGCGGCTATCAATCAACCTTGTGACACACTCCTGTCATGTGACAGGTTGCCAGCTTCCTGTTGAAGACTGTGAGATACGTCACAACGTCGTGTTGTTGCGTTAACTTTCTAAAAATTCCAGTAAGCGATTTAAATTTGTTGATTAATCTTACTCCACTGGTAACTCAAAACATTCATTTGTATATCTAGATCAGTACTTGTGACTTTGGTCTTTCAAGGCATAAACCATAAGTGTAACATTTACACTTGGCTAGAAGTGTTCAAACCATTATCAATACCTGTGTTACAGGATTTCAACAAACAGAGTGACTCAATTTTTGAACAACCGCACAATTTTGTTCAATTGTTAATGCTCCAAAAGAAACTTTGGTGAGTACACATTTAGAGAATTTTTTTCTGGCTGTAAAACAACTGATAATGTTCAAGAGCTGACCAGTCTGATGCAACAATTCCAGGAAAGTTGCTTCTGAATGTATTTACAAATTCGATAAATGTTAGTACAAGCTGCACCAGGTTACTCTCACCTTCAAATGTCTTTTTGTTGGTTGCATATACTGCCCCAAAGTTAAACAATCAACATCAATGGCACGCAAGTCTGTCAAAGATGATTAAAACGGAAGCTTGTGAATAAAACCTCACGGGACACACTATCAAAGTAACAGGTAGTGTATCACTTAAATTCCATTTTAAAACTGGCCAAAAACATTTGCACCAAAAATACATTGGTGGAACATTCAACAGGTGCTTGTTTTGAACGACATTTACAGGCAAAAAGATAAAAGGTTTCAGCTGTTCACTAGATAGCCTGTGAGCAGATGCTGCGTACCAGTCCCCACTGGTCATTTCATCACCTGTTAAAAAATTAGGTGGCAATGCATAGACTATTCTCTAGATAAACCAATGAAAAAACACAGCAAAGAAAATTTTAAGACCTGACTTAGAATGGTAATTAGGTCAGACAAACTTGAGTTAATTTGTATGCTACCTACATTGCTTTTACTTGACACATGATGATCATCAGTAATCACTCACCTTTCATGGTCTGCAATATTTCATCATCCGTCTCCCCAAGTCCTAACATTATCGAGGTCTTTGTGACCATGTCGGGTTTAACACTTTTTACATGTTTTAAGACATCCAAAGACTGCTTATAGTTTGCACGTGGGTCTCGAACAAGTCTGTAGCAAAACCAAAATTTAAAATAATACTAATTATTTTCTAGTTATGTAGGTTTAAAATTGTTTAGGCCTTGTCAGTCAGCTCCAGGCTATACCGGCTTAGATACAGAGTTCTATACTCAATTTTACACTCAGAAATTCTTACAAGGCAGGAAACTCATAACTAAGTACTACATTTATACAAAACAAGTTTAATCACCAGAACAAAAAACCCCAGAAACCCTTGCAGGTAAATAGGCATCGTATTTCCCTGAACCATGGAGAATACAATCCTCTAGGTTTAAGAGGACTAAATTTTTAGGGTAAAATGCTATTTTCAGTGCTGTACATAATCTCTAATCTGGATGCATAGATGCACCTCCCTATATTTTAAATACGTATTTGTTTCCAGCCAAAATTTCAAAATCTTGAGCAAAGGTACCATACAGAAAAAAAAATTAAACAATAAAATTCTAATTACTATAATTTATGCCTTCAGATGTTGACATGATTAAAGGTATGTGTAATGTGCTGAGACCAAACTAGAATTGTATTGAAGACACATGCTGTACACAAACAAGTTTACAGGCGTGGAGTTGCCCATAATACTATACTTCGAACCAGAGCCCAGACTTTCTGGTTCTGTGCCATCAAAATATCAATTTCTGTTTGAAAAATTTACTTCACTCACTCAAACATCTGAATTTACATTTAAATACAAAACAAAATCATTCATTTCCTAGAAATGCTTTCAAGAAAAAAAATTTGACAACAACTTTTTAGATTGTCCAGTGCCTACAAAAGGAGTTGACTTACAATTGTAACCGGTCCACTGTTTCCACGTTATGAGCATAAACATCCAGTCCAGATTCAGCCACTGTAGTAACATTGTCTAAGTTGCCGCGGAAATCTGGTGTCAGGCATTCCACAAGTATTATTGGTTTACTATTCAAAACACAGAGAGACACAAAGCAAACAAAAACATACATTTTATTAGCTGTAAAGTACACCTACATACTGAATTAATAATGAGAAAAAAAATATGAATGGATCCAAGTGAGGCCTTGCCACTGGAACAGGGTATAATCCAAGTTTTGCTGATCTACAGCATTAACAAGGAATGCCTTAAACCCACACAATGGAAATAGAAAAAGTCTCTGACCTTGGTGGGATTCAAACCCACGACCTACGAAACAGATCTATGTCACTCTAACCAACTGAGCTATGGGGCCAGCTGGGATTTTGGTCGTGGGATTTAAGGACAGTACGGCTCGGCCCGAGCCTAGATATAATCATAGACTATTGATGTCCTTCAGTGACAAATTTGCTGGAACAGGTTATAATCCAAGTTTTGCTGATCTACAGCATCAACGAAGAACCCAATAAACCCACACCTTTATTGACAACTTCAATAATAATTATAATGATATATAGTATAATAATTTACTTATTTAAGTAGAAACCAACTAGCATATTATCTCAAATGCTACAATCTGATTGGCTAGCCTACCACTGTCTATTTAACAATAATATTATTCCAAGAGCGCACATTGGATATGAGATGGTAAATAGCTGACGAGGGGCAAGACGCCGAGTTGGCTATAAATCATCTCATATCCAACAAGCGCGAATGGAATCATTGTTTTCTTAAATTTAATTAGTTTTCTAAACTATTCTATACTTAAAAATAACAGCTAAATTTTATTCAGAACCTGTTTTTTGCTTTGCAAACACTACAGTCAGTTTTATTCCATATTTGGTGAGCTCCGAATATGAGCTGATAACCGAGATTGAATGAACCAATCAGATCGCAAGAATCGCAATATTCAAGATTGAAAATTTAATAATGAGCAATAGACAGCGAGTAGTGAAACTACTGGACATGTTTTTAACTAAAAACAATGGCAGATTCTTTAAACACTTGTTTCTATTAGTTTAAACTCAAAGGTAGTACACTAGATGGTTTCTGCTAAAACAATAATTAGACTTTCTATGAATCTTATTGTCAACTCTTTGCAATTCATAGAAAACTTTACCTTGTAATCTAATGGTTAAATACACAGGTACAATAAAAAACTAGGCAAGCATAAAATTTTGTGTAAACTTGTATTATGGTTAATAACTCTAAATATTCCGATTGATTGCAGGTAATTAATATCAATTATTTTTAATTAGAAAAAAATTGATTCAACATAGATGTGAAAGAAAAGGGTACATCGAACACAATTTTTATTAATTAAGTATTAAATGTTCCCATTTTTAGGATTAACTGCAGTTATTTTTGCTGGAAAGAACTCCATTTAAAATTGACATTAGATTTCAAAATAAGCTTAAGCAACACATATTTTTTTAAAATTAAAAATAAATCATACATTCAAATAACTCATTGCAGCACTTACAAAGGCTAAGATTTATGTTTAAAACTATTTAATAAATATTATTTTTGAAAATGAGCAGAAGCAAGTTACTTTAATATTAACAAACGAACCTGATTTTAATTTGTCTGACGGTTTCTGCAAAGTGTGCAGCCCCTCCATCAGGCATATCTGAAAACAAAATGACTGATTTTAAAAAAGAACTGCAAAGATTTCAATAAAATTTCCCAATTTACAATTGATCATAAATTCAATATATAATAAGTTTACTATTGGCCAAATGCTAAGTATACACACTTAGTCTAACTATAATGCTAGATCAAAGTCAAGTGCACTTCATAGAATAAAATACAATTGAATAAAAGCAATTAAAAACAGCTTCTAGGGCTCAAATTTGTCACTTATAGTAACCATGAATGCTACCAATTAAAATGATTGCTGGCTAGCTAGCTACTACAAGATTGTATGGAATTTTTGCAATAATTAGTTTTTGTATTTTGTCTGATAAGATAATAAACAATGTGATGGATGAATGAAACTTAATTTTCTTTCTTGGGCAAACAAATCTTGAAACAAATTAAGTAACTCTAGCACACACATGCAGCTTTAGGTACAGACGTATTACATGTTGAAAATATAACTGGCAATCAAAACTTGAGCACAGGTTACCAAACACAGCTAAAAGGCTACTGGGAAAAAAATCAAGCTCTGATTACCGTCTCTGTCAACTGAGGTAAGAACAACATAGTCCAGGTTCCACTGGCCGATAGCTGTCGCAGTGTTGAATGGCTCCATTGGATCTGGGGCAGGTGGTTTCTTGTTTGTCTTGACTGAGCAAAACCTGCACCCTCTAGTACACTGATCACCCAGAACCTTAATTATAAGAAGCAGCAGGAAAAATCAAATGGCTTTCAAGGCCTCGTGACAGCATTAGACTTTATACTCAAAGCAATATAAAAAAGCTAAGAAACTTGTTGTGTTTTTTCAACTTTACTTATTACTTCTGATAGATGCATGTGTAAAA
Source organism: Hydrozoanthus tunicans (assembly GCA_026413305.1). NCBI lineage: Eukaryota > Metazoa > Cnidaria > Anthozoa > Zoantharia > Hydrozoanthidae > Hydrozoanthus > Hydrozoanthus tunicans. The sequence continues at coordinate 1,784 of JAOBAT010132074.1, read as the reverse complement.
AAATTATCTTCTATATACATGTACAATTTTAATAATTATAATAACAATAATAATGGTCTTTATTGGTAGAATATATTGAGCAATAGACAAACTCAATTTAAATAACAAATTATATCTATAACAATGATAATGATAACAAGAATTAACACATAAGTTAAGAATATTAGTAATTATTAAAGTACCTGTTAATATGTACAAACAGATTTAAAAACAGCTTGTGCACACTTTTGGAAGAAAAAAATTGTGTGCCATGTCCTTGGGATGCCTGGACCCTGGTGGGGGTAGCAGATCATACAGTGGTGTCTCTGTGGAAGTTATTCTTCACCATAGCTTAGAATCTCTATTATACAATAGGTCGTTAATACTGTACTGCATTGTGCAGTTACCAAATTTGAAATATCTAGCAAAGAACTTGTCGATTATAATATGATACTTACTATAAAAGGTGCAACCCCAAACTAAAAATTATATCTTTGAATACTCAGTATATTATTTTATTGATGACAGACCAGAGTTGTTATCAAAATTATTGTAATAGTTGTTTTCATCAAGTTGTTACATTTTATGTCTTTTAAAAGGAAAAAAAGACAAATCTGTACCATTTACCAGGTACCATTTTAGTGAGCAGGAACTCTTAGGGCTCAAATGCAATTAATTTTACTGACAACTAATCAAAATTAATACCCAAGGCCTGTTTACACTAGCCAAAAAGAAACTAGGAACGGATCACAAAGAAAGTGGAACGGATTGGATAAAAGTGCTTGTCTAAACAAAGTTTTATCTGTTCCATTTTTATCTAAATAATCCAGAAAGTATGTGTTCCCTTTTGGGAACAAATGAAATAAACTTTGTTTCCATACCCGTTCTATTGCTCTCTCTTTGCACTGTGTAAACACTAAAATCTCCTATGAATACCGAACCTCCTTGCTGGAGTTTTCTGGGCCGGACCCTCAAAAGAGAGTGTGTAAACAGTAACTTACCTGTTCCACATCATGTTCATTAAAAATCCAAGTTTTATCTGATTGCTTCTTAATTCTTAACTCTGCTTGTGTAAATGATTATATTTTTAAGGGAGCAATATATTTTTCTCTCGGTGTCATTCCATTCAATCTCAAGTGTAAACAGGCCTTCTCACGTTCATTGGTGGGAAATATTACTTGATTCTTACCATGATTGTAGCTGTTGCTGTGCCATGCTCACCTCCTCCCCAGCATTCACCAATATTAGGGCACTTAGCTTCTTCACAAACCTGACAGAATATACAACCATGAAATTGCTTTGACTTTGAACATGTAAAGGTAAAGGCTTCAAGCCATATTATCTTTTAAAAAACTAATCCAACAAGCATTAAAAATGTTGATTATCTGCTAATTAAAGTACTCTCATGACAATAAAAATAAATGATAAAGTTTGAAATAACATAATTATCTATTCACAATAATTGTTAATTAGCCAAAAATAATTCTATTGATCAATACAGTACAAGCTTGGTATACATATTTAGTATCGTTAATATATACATATATAAAAAACACTGGCTCAAATTAATTTGGAGATGCTCAAATTAATTGGTTTGCCCGAAAGGGCAAACTTTGCTCATCTCTTAACCAATCAGCGTTCGTTGCTTAACCTTTCCCCCGCAAGAAGCAAACTTTGCTCGGGTCTAACCAATCTACGATAAGACAGTAACAAAGTTTGCTGGAGATGGCAAACTTTGCTGGTCTGTTAAAACATCTGTTCGTAAAATAGTGGATGTAATTATTTCTTTGACTCGACGTGTCACT